>JAEQBH010000214.1:0-68552 GCA_016808115.1 Tetrastigma voinierianum
ATATTTTTTATTTGCTGGAGGGATGAAATCCAGTGTCCAAGTTGTCATGGACGAGCTAAAAAGGTTTGAGAACTTCTCTGGGCTTCAAGTGAACAAATAGAAGAGAGCCATTTTCCTTGCCGGGGTTAATGATGATGTCAAGAATGATTTCTTGAACACTACAGGTTTGATTTAAGGCGGTTTTACTAAATACCTTAGAGTCCCATTAATTTCTACAAGACTCTCCATTGTGATTAATCAGTAGCTCCTTGATAAAATTTTGGCCATAATCCGGTCTTGAATGACGGTCGTTATCTTATGCGGAGTAGATTGCAATTTGATTACTTGGTTTTGTATAGTATTCGAATGTCTTGGTACGGTCATTCATTATTCTAAGTTCACTATCTCTAAGATTGAGCAAACTTTCAGCAGTTTTCTTTGGTGGAAAGTTAGGGAATGCTCATCGAGCTAAGATTAGATGGGAGTCTATGTGTCTTCCGAAGGAGGAGGGTGGATTGGGTCTGCGTCGTGTTAAAGATTTGAATGATGCTAATGTTATGAAACACATTTGGAATCTGTTTTATAGGAAGGACTCATTATGGGTGGCATGGGTGCGGAGGTTGTATTTGAGACAAGGGAGTCTTTGGTGTCTGAAGTCCCTTGGTGCTCTTTGGAGTTGGCGGAAAATCCTTGGTGAGAGGCAGGGATCGGACCCTTCATAAAACCTGAGGTGGAGTACTTGGTCTTGGGACTTTATGGCATGATTTCTGGAACCTGGTTGGTCCTCTCCTTCCTTACTATGGAGAACGGATCATATATGATTCTGCTATTCATAGTAACGCTCATGTAGCTGAGGTAATTGATGATGGTAGGTGGAATTGGCCTACTCAGCTAGTCGGTGACCTTATTGCTATCAGAATAGTTGTGTCGATTATCGTGAGGTGATGTATGCAGAAAGGATATTATTTCTTGGACACTAGCTCATGAAATTCCTTTGTTAACCGACCTGGAACCATTTAGGCACGAAAATCTTGGGTGTAAGCGGCACTATCGATATGGACTTTGAAGCTATCAGGAGACATGCTTTTATTGTTTGGATGGCCATCCAGGACAGATTGGTCACTCAAGACAAGCTTCTCAAGTGGGGTCTTATCAACTCTGTGTCTTGTGTATTTTGTCGGGCTAGTGTTGAAGACAGGAACCACTTGTTCTTCGGTTCTTGATTCCTTTGGTATTTGGTTGAGGATTTTAAGGTTGTGTGGGAACTCCAGAGTGCCGAGGAATTGGGAGAATGAATTCTTGTGGGTAATTGCTACCAAGGGAAAGTCTTTTTGCTCTATTACTAAGAGGATTGCGTGGGGTGCTACTATATATCACTTGTGGAGACAACGGAATAGTAGAATTCACGAGAACATCTTTTCTCCTGCTGATGCTATTTTGCACCTTGTATGTAATGATGTTAGACTAAGAATATCTAGTCTTCAGAAGGTTGTTGATAATCGTAAGCGGTCGTGTGAGATGGTCCTTCCTCTCGTATCCTTAGCCACTGGTGGATCGACTTCACGACTTGTGATTGGCGATCGCGCATGCTGGTTGGGGCTTGATACGGTAGGTCATGTTGCCTTTTGCCCGGGTGTAGGCGGGGTTATGGGTTGTTCTTCTGCCGGGTTGTGGGCTTATGTTTTAGTTGAAGTCTACCACGTCTTTTACTGGTGGTTGTTGGTTTGTTTGGTGATGCCTTTTCTCATTTTTAGGGGGAGGTCAGCATCAGTTTTTCCTCGCCTTGTGGGCCTTGGTTTCTTGTATTCTTTTGGTTGTTTTTGGGGTTTTGCCTTTTGTTGATCACAATTCTTAATTATCCAAAAAGAATCTAATGACCAGTCCATATTAATCAAGTCTAGTTGAGTCGTATACCTGGTACCGATAATTAAATTTATTACGAAAATGAAAGCCTGACCAAAGAATACATGAGCCCAGGCCCCCGAGGAAAGAAAACGAGGACGGCACCTCCCTAAAATCATAGGAAAAGAGACGACGGCCAAGAAACAACCAACAACAATAGGGACAAAGACCAACTCCACCCACATCCGAGGCGGAAAGCCAAACCACAATCCGGCCCACCACGGCCGGGCAAAGCGCTCAGCCCAGCCAGAGACCGGCCCGACGAGCAGAACCGATGCAAGCGATTCACGAGCCCGAGAATATTAGAGGAAAGGACCATCTCTCACATTATACGTTCCTTGGATTTATCCTGACATAAGCTAAATTCATAATCTAGCATCGTACAAATAAGATGAAAAATAGCATCAGGAGAAAAGATGTTCTCATAAACTCTACTATTCAGATTTGTCTCCCGCAGTGATAAATAGTAGCACCCTACCTTGATCCTCGGTTATAGAGCAAAAGACTTCCCTTTAGTAGCGATTACCCACAAGGAATTGTTCTCCCAGTCATGACATTCGACGTTCCCACGTAACCTTAGTATCCTCGACGAATACCGGTGAATTGGCGGTAGAAAAACAAGTGATTCGTCTTTGACATTAGCGGCAAAATACACATGATATAGAGTTGAATTGGGGACCCGTTTAGTAGTTTGTCTTGCGTTACCAATTTGTCCTGTATGGTCATCAGACAATGGTGCATGTCTCTGATGGCAGGAAACCATATCGTATAATGCGGTACGACCCGCAGACATTTCCTAGGTCTAAAATGGTTCCAAGGCAAGTTATTTAGCCCAAAACCCAGGAAGGAATGAAGTGTCCACGAAATAATATCCTCTCTAGAGACATCAAGATGATAATTGACATGCCTATTCTTGATATCAATAAGGTCGATGGTCGCAATAGGCGAGTTCCACCACACCATCATCAATAACCCTCCTTACATGAGCACATTGTGTGTCATTTGAATCATATAGTTCGATCTCCACAAATGCGGGAGGAGAGGACCAGCCAGGGTTCGAAATCATGCCCTTAAAAATGTCCTCGTATCGTTTACAAACCCTATAACATGAAGGCTGATCTTGTCTTTGATTACGAGTACTGCGAGAATTATGGCCCTACTGGGTTATGAAGAAATTAGGGGAGTGTATGTTTGTGGCCAAATTATGCGGATAAGAATTTTGCGGATAGGGGAGTAACTTCATGAAGAAATTATGGCCAAATTATGGCTCATTTTGATTCCCCATATTTTCGTCAGTAAGAGATTGAAGAGAGGCGTGATTGTCTAGGAAATAGTCTCGGGGAGATCAAAGTGCCAAACCATAACTCTTGATTTTGAGAATTAGAATGACCCCACAGGGGTGTTAAGAAAGTGTGAAGCTAAGAGAGATAAGAACTTTTGGTCGGAAAGACCACAATGAAGGCAACATGTATGGCTGGTCAAAAATTGTAGTTGAGAAAAAAAGGGGTCTTGAGATAGGCTGAAAAAAAAGGGGGGTACAAGTGTTGGTATTATTGCTGTTTGTGTTACCCCAATAAGGGGTGTAAATGTTGATCTTAGTAAGTGTAAAGAGAGTGCACTTGGAGGATCAAGGTTTATGTTGGAGGGTATAAGAATGCAATGTGAGTCAAGTGGTGATAAAGTAATGGACCACTTGAGGTATTTTATGTGACCTGGGTTGTAGAGAATTTAGGGATGCCATGAACAATTGTTGTGAATCCTTTGGAGTAGCCTCGGGTTTGACTTCCTTGGGAACTTGATTTTGAATCAAGGAAGGTAGGAATCTTATAACCTTCTCACAGTATGCGCGGTTTGATGTTGTGAGATTACATGCCATTAAGGTGCTTTGCGCGTGTGATTTTCTATTGATATATAAATACATTTGTATATATGGCAAATCTTTTGGTCTTGGTACATGATGTTTAAATATCCATGTGGTTGAATGATTTGTGAAATTTTTTTAAAGCATGACATGGGTATGAGATTGTGTGAGAGTCCGGATTGATGTAGTGGACACGGGACGATGACTAGTCCCTGGGTTGTAGTCCCAGAAAGGTGTATATCCCTGGGTGGTAAGTCCCATCAATTTGTCGTATTACGGGATGTGGGCATATCCCTGGGTGGTAAGTCCCAGCAACTTGTCGTTGTTCTGAGATGATCGGCTAGTCCCTGGGTGAAAGCCCAAAAGAGTCACTAATGAGGGGTTGAGATGGTGGTAGTATTGCATTCATGTGTTTCCATCATTAACCTATTATTTGTAAAATGCTCATATTTTGAGATATCTTGAATTATGTATAAATTGAAATGTTTTTATGAGCATGGCTTGTTATGGGATTATTTCACGGGTTGTCGAACTACGCCCCCATTATTTCTCCACCTTAGATGCGGGTCACGGGCCGTGCGTGACATGGAAGTTGGACTGCGGGGTTTTGAGGATGGGAAGTTTGTATGCCAGCTAGCTTGTTGGTGGTTGAGCATACATTTTGATGAATATTTAGTGTTATGTGGATCATTGTAAATTTGGCTTGTGTAGCCACTAGTTTTGGAACTTTGTGTAAAAGTTATTATGATCAAGTGTAAGTGTATAGTTTTGGGTATATTGAGGAATTAACTGCACGTACATTATATGTTTTGTATATTTGGAGACACGGAGTAGTGTTTATTTACGTTTCAAGTGATTACTCAAGTGGAGTTTAGACTGAAGGTTGTGAAAAAAAAATCGAATTGGTAAAATAGTAACATAAATCCTTGCTTGAGAATTCGAGTGTGACAGTGCTTTGTCAATCGATCTGCGGAGCCACATAAATATCCCAGACATTGGGAATTGACCCTAATTATTGAAGAATTGGATTAGGAGGTCGAGACGCATTGAATACATGTGAAAACTCCTTTTTGGACCTCATTTGGGCCTTGGAAGGTAAAAAACGTGGTCGAGACTTGAATGAGCCACGTGTTGGCTGTATATTGATTTTAGAAAGATTTCTTTCCGATATTTTATTCTATCCCTTTTAGAAAGATTTGCTCCAATATTTTATTCTATCTCTTTTAGGAAGATTTGCTTTATTTATTTTAGAAAGTTTTCTTGAGTTGCTTTTTGTAATTTAGAAAGTTTCTTTTCCTAATTAAAGTAGGAGTTTCTTTATTTGATTTAGAAGTAGAGGCTATATATACCCTGTAATGTAGTCTTTTGACAATTCAATTCAAGTTTAATAATATTTTTAGATTTTTCTTTTTAAGAGTTCTCTCTTATTCTCTTATCTCTTGGGTGGATTCCCTTGAGTGGCCAGTTCGTGGCTTCTCCTTTTAGGTGGATTCCTTGGTGTTGGCGAAATCTCTGTCCAGGCTTATCAATCAGCAGATCCATGGTGGATTGTGGCGCCTTCAGCATCATCTATCTTGTGTGGATCTTTATTAACCCGGTAAGTAACTACTCTTATTGCAAACTCTACTCTCTCACCATCTCATCTTCTCTAAACTTTCCATAACCAAATTTTCAACCTCGACCCAGAAAACATTCCAAATCTTGTTCCATACTACTAAAACCTTCCTAAATACCCCTTTCCTTATATCATTAAATACACCGTCCACAGCAGAAAATCTCCCAAAAATTAAAATCCATAACCTATTTTGGCCTTAGAAAACTACTAAAACCCATATTTTGACTTACCTAAACTTAGTTCGGCGTCTGCGAGATGGCTATCATGATGATCTATGAAACAAAGACCTTCATGGAAGGTAGAAGGTGATGAAAGTTTAGCCAGAGGAAGCTGTGCCGTCTGTAAGTTCGAATTACTTGAGGCGCGAAGCACAAAAATGACATTGAGAAGAATATGATTATAGGAAGGTATGAAGATCGATATCGCGATGATGATTACTATGAGAAGCGTATGTGATGAGAGTTCCGGATTCAATCAAATTTTGATGTCCAGGAATTTGAAGGAAGAATGCATCTTGATGACTTCTTGGATTGTATGCGAACCGAGCAGTGTCTTTGAATATGATCCCAGGCGCCAGGTGAAGTTGGTGGCTGTCAAGATCTTGTGAAATGCTTCTTTTTGGTGGGAAAATTTAAAGAGGCAGCGTCAGGAGATGAAGAAGATTGAAACTTGGGAAAAGATGAAGAAGAACTAAAGGAAGTATCTTCCCTTCCCATTTATCGCCAGATATCTTCCTCGGTAAATGGAGCTTATGCAGCCGGCCGTGCTTGCAAAGTTGAAAATTAAACTGTCTGGCCGTGCGCTTTGGTGTTCTCTGATTTGCTTGGGACGGAGGGCGGTCGATGTTCTGGTGAAATTCTTGAAGTGATGGCCGGCGTCCGCGGATCCCCGATGGCAAGTCGCTGTCTTAGGTAAATGGGTATGGTGGATCTCGATCCATTCAGTGAAGCGATTAGCGTTCGGAAGAAGTTTAATGACGCGTCGGTGTCAGCGGCATTTGCGGGGAAGGCGTCTTGAGCCAGCGTCGGCGGTTTGGACTTGATGCGGTTGCCAATTTTCGGTTCAAATTTGACCATTGTTTTGCGCGTCGGTCTTGAAGATGAAAGGTTTCGAGTGCGTGTTCGGAAAGCGTCTTGGACGTGGTCTTCTTGCAAATTTAGGCCTGATATACGATTTACATGAGATCCTCTACGGATCGTTCTACGGTTCATTGTTTGAAATTTGGATTTTTGGGTTGATGACAATCCGGTGAAATGGAATCTTGATATCACGAGGATATCCCGAAGCATAGTTCGGTGCGCTTTACGATACGGTTTTTCCTTGGTTGGTTGACCTGTTCGTGGAGTCGGTCCGTAGTTGCCTATTCCGTGGGTTCAACGCTTCCCTTATGGATTCGTCAATTTGGTGGACTGTATCCCGATATGGTTGTCCATGTTCGGCGTAATATGGATGTGCGGGTTGTGCGTCCACTGTTTTCTCATGGAGTCTTCTTGAGGTTTACTGTGCCGGGTTGTAGGCGGGTTTTATGTGGGTCTTCATGCGAGGTGTGGGCTTGAGTTATCTATGGTTGTCCCTTTGCACAGGGTGTGGGCTTGGCTTTCTTTAGTTGGTTGTTTGTTGGCCACCGAATGTGGGAGTTTGGTTTGTTGTTGATGGTGTTGTAGTAGGTATTTGCCCTTCCTTCTTGGGGGGAGTAGGCTTCGTTTCTCTACGGTTTTCCCTAAGCCGATTGGGGCATGTCCTGGCGCTTAGGTTTTTGGTGTGCGTGTTTCGGGCTGTTGCCACTCTGATTTAGGAAGTCTTTGTCCCCTTTTTAGTTTCTTGGGGCACAAGGGGGCTCCTTGTATTGTCATTGGTTGTTAGGCTTTTGCCACTTTTGGGAAATAAATTCTTTACATCAAAAAAAAAAAAAAAAAGATATCTTCCTCAAAATTCCAAATTTGAATCAGCGAGAATCATTGTGGAGGAGTATTCGGTGAAGTTGAAAATTTGATGATCGAAAGAGACTGCAAAATTTGAGGAGCGGAGTCCATAGCCCGCTACTAACAGTTTGAGGTTCGAAATTTCTAAAAGCCATTCAATTACGACCATGTAACACTCTTGAGATGTGACTTGCCTTAAATGTTGAGGTTCTAAGCAATTATGGGGTTTACTCTGATCGGATTAAGAAGGATTTATCAAAATTCTGACTTCAAGGGGTCCTAGTAGTGCTAAAACCACCCATGCAACCTCAAGTGAAAGGTGGAAGTGCCTGAAACCCACGACAAAGAGTCTACCTCTAAGTCGAGCGTGCTTTAAAATGCCGCAGTTTTGGCATATAGCTTGAATGTCCTAAACAGTGGTTGCCTAGTTGAAGAATATGGCGAGGAAGGCGTCGAAGAGAATTTGAATCGACCATGTGAAGACAAGGATGAGCTTACTATGCGACCATGGGACTTCCTTAGTTGTTCAAAGGAGTCTTAAGATGAGGGCATTTGCTAGTGAGGGAGGGGTGGTTCAGTCCAGTGTCTTTCACCTGAAATTCTGCTCTAAGGACGGGGTTTGTTTGGTTATTATTGATGAGTGGAGACCGAGTGTGTTTCCTTGGAGATGGTGCAAAAGCTTGATTTGAAGATGGATCCACATCAGAAACCCTATCGCTCAGTAGCCGAGGGTAGTGATGTCGAGGTAAATCATAGGTGCCTTGTCTCTTTTACAGTGGAAAGCACTACGGGCTTAGTATGGTGTGTGATGTTGTTCAATGGATGTTGTCACTTGCTACTTGGGAGGCCATGGCAATATGATAGGAGGTCATTTATGATGGCTTTAAGAACATACACATTAAAGGGATGGACACAAAATTGTCTTAACCTGATTGAAGCGCAATTACTCCGACCTCGAGCAGTGGACGGAGATTCTTTGTTATCAAAATCGAGTTGGAGAAAAGAAATCGAGTTAGTTCGGATCTTGATGGCCTTGGTTGCTATTGAAGCCGAAAGTGAGAAGAGATCCCAAAAGAAGTAGAGCCAGATTTGCATGGAATTTGTTGATGTAATTACGAGGAATTCCACATGGGTTGCCCCCTGAGAGATATTCAACATCAAATAGACCTCGTACCGAGGTTACATTTTGCCCAATAAGCGAAGCCTGGGATGAGTCTAAGAACATGAAGAGCTTACAAGACAAGTTGATGATTTAACTCCAACAAAGGGCTTGATATCGAGAAGAGTAAGAGCCCTTGTGCGGTTCACTATACCTTGCTAGTACAAAGAAGGATGGATCTTGGAGGATGTGTGTTGATAGTAGGACGAGTCGACAAGATTACTATTGAATATCGATTTCCCATTCCAAGTTCGATGATTTCTTCAGATAACTTTATGGTCGTCCATCTTTTCGAAGATTGATTTGAGAGTGGATACCACATCAAATTCGTATGAGGAAGGAGATGAATGGAGAAACGACACATGAGGTTTATGAATCATATCACTTAAGCCATGCGTAATTTTGTGGTGGTATACTTTGATGATATTTTGATGCATAGCAAATTCGTGGAACCTTTGGAGCATTTGAGAACGTTCTCTATTCTAAGAAGAGACAGCGATTGTTGTCAACTTGAAGTGAAGCTTCTATCAAATGATCATATTTCTTGGTTATGTAGTTACTAAAGATGGAATTGAGATGGACGAAGCAAGATAGAGGCGATTCACAATTAGCTGACTCTAGCTACGATCCATGATGTAGAGAAGTTTTAATGGGCTAGTCTCTTTTATAGGAGATTTATTCGTGGTTAGCTCTATAATGGCTCCACATGGCCCGAATGCCCAAAGGGAGACAAATTCAAGTGGACTAGTGTTGAAAGCTTGAGTTGATTAAGGAGAAGAGAAATGGCGAAGCCCCATGTTTAGTTTACGATTTCAAAGTCTTGAAGTAAGGTGTGATGCATCTCAAGTTGGGATTGGTCTTTGTCATAGTCAGAGAAGGAAGACCCATCGCTTTCTATCTTGAGAAGTTAAATGGTAAAAAGGAAGTACTCACCTATGTGAGGAGTTCTGTGCTATCTATAGAGCTTTGTTCATTGGAGTCAATACTTGCTTCTGAAGCCATTTGTGCTTTTCTGGATCATGAAGCATTGAAATTCATCTGACCACGTACAAGTTGAAGATCGAGACATCTGACATGGGTGGAATTCTTACAAGCGTACAACTTCACAATCAAGCATAAAGCGAATTGTTCATAATGTTGTTGGATGCCTTGGTAGGAGACATGCCCTATTGACTTCCATGCAGGGTTCAGTAGTTGGATTCGATGTGTTGAAAGAACTATACGAGGAGGATCTTGATTTTGGTGAAATACGGAAGGTATCATCGACAAACCTTTCAGGGACACATGGGATGGACGGTTTTCTCTTTAAAAGGAAACACTCTATGCATCCCGTCTTCCTTGAGATTGAGTATTCTAGATGAGTTGCATGGTGGAACAGTAGGAGGACACTTTGGTGAAATGACATAGCTCTAGTGAAGGCAAACTTCTTTTGGCCTAATTTGAGAAAAGACATTGCTAGATTTATCGAGAAGTGTGTTGTGTGCATGATGGCTAAAACTCATGGAAGCAATCGCGGGACTATATACGCCATTGACAATTCAAATAAGCTCGATCTTTGGCGATCTCGGCCGATCAGTTCGGTGCCGTTGAGAATCTGAGTTTCGTGTTGGCCGAAGCCGGTACAAAGCGTCGTAGCCAGTGGCCGCCATAATGGGCTGAATAGCGTTAGGGTGGTCTGGCTGCTTCGTGGGTATGATCATTGGTTCGTCCTATTGAGCGGGTGAGCGGAGACCAGTCTCATTTAGAGGTGATGTATTCTTGAAACATGTTGGGTATTACTCAAATGGTGCTCCATTTTGTTTCTTTCGGCTTGTTTCTGATGGGTACATGGATAATTCCTTTGTTTATCATCTGTCAATTAGGGCTTGGTTGTGTTGTTTATTTGCCGTCCAGATCAGTGCTTTTCTGCGACTATGGATTATGTTATGCCGAGTTCTCATTCGAGAGTTGATGGGCTCCCTAAGCTCAAACCTTCTTCTTTGTCGGTGCCAATTTAGGCTAACTTTAGTTAGTGGTTTCCTTGGGTGTTCAGTGGTTGGTAGATTGCCTTGGTCACAGTAATGGTTTTTATTTTATTCTCTTAGATTGCCTTTGCACGGGTTGTGATGAGTTAGTTTATCTCTCCTTTGCCCGGGGTGTGGGCTTCGCTTTCTTTGGTTGGTTGTCTGTTGGCCCTGAGTGTGGGGTTTGGTTTGTTGTTGTTGGTATTTTGTGTTGATTGTTGTTGCCTTTCCTTCCTTATGGGGGGGATAGGCTTTCGTTTTCTCTCCGATTTCCCCTGGCTTTGGTAGGGCATGTCCTTCTGGCTTGGGTATATGGTGTGCATTTGTTGGTGATGCCCCTTTCCTAGTTTTAGGGAGGTCTTTGTCAGTTTTAGTTCTGAAAGGGCCTTGGGCCTTGTGTGTCATTGGTTGTTGGGCTTCTGCCCTTTTTGGTAATAAATTCTTACTTATCCAAAAAAAAAAAATATGCCATGGGAGGAGGTAAGCTTGGATTTTGTTTTGGGATTACCTAGAACACAAAGAAACAATTCGATTCAATTAATTAAGTTGACCAGGGTTTTAAAAGATAGCTCAGCTGTTGTACCGTAACAAGTCTAATGATGCTTAGCATGTTGCTTGAACTTGTACTTGAGATTATGCGTCTACATGGTATTCAAGACTATGGTTTGGATCGAGACTCTAAGTTTCAAAGTCCCTTTTGGAGAACTACGTGGAGAAACTTGGGACTTCTTTCTTTGTTCGTACCTCTTATCACCCTCGGGAGCCGATGGTATTGAAGTTACTAATGAAGCTTGGGAATTGCTAAGGAGCTGTGTGGAAAGAACATGAAACAATGGGTTTGATTCTACCCAAATTGAGTTTGCCTGTGCAGGTCCATGCATACAGAGCTGTTAGGGAGAATCCCATTTGAGGTAGTCATGGACTACAACCTGTGGACCCATGGAGTTAGCACCCCGTCAGACTATTCAACAATTTAGTGGAATCTTTGAAGTTAAGGCCAAAGATCAAAGTTGCATGAAAGTTAAGCTTGAAGATTGAGAAGAAGAATGCAAATATGTGGAACAAAGAAGCAAAATGAAGACGCATAAGTATGTTGCGAGTTTGAGGTTGGCAAATTGGTTTGGGTACACCTTCGCAGATAGGTTTCCACGAGGAAAGTTTGGAAAGCTCAAGCCAGGGTAGATGCCACTGAGATTATAGAAAAAGTGGAGAATGCCTACAAATTTGCGGTTGCAGACGAATATGAAATTTCTCAATGTTGTTCAATGTCAAGGACTTGAGGGCTTATCACGGTGAACTTGAGGGCAAGTCTTTTCAGCTATGGGGATTGATGCGGGAGCTTATAAACACAACGGGCATTGGCAATTGACCTAATTATTGAAGAATTGGATTAGGAGGTCAAGACGCATTGAATACATGTGAAAACTCCTTTTGGACCTCATTTGGGCCTTGGAAGCAAAAAATGTATTGAGACTTGGATAAACCCACGATGTTGAACCGCCATATTGATTTTAGAAAGATTTCTTCGCATGATCTTATTTTGTTCTATCCCTTTGAAAGATTTGCTCAATATTTTTATTCTATCTCTTTTAAGGAAGATTGCTTTGTTATTTTAGAAAGTTTTCTTTTAGGAGTTGCTTTTTGTAATTTAGAAAGTTTCTTTCTAATTAAAGTAGATTTCTTTGTTGATTTAAGTAAGGCGCTATATACCCCCGTAATGTAGTCTTTTGACAAATGGAGTTCAAGTTTAATAATATTTTAGATTTCTCTTTTAAGGTTCTATAACATTCTCTTATCTCTTGGGTGGATTCCCTTGAGGGGCAGAGTTCGTGGCTTCTCATACCTAGAGTGGATTCTACAGCAGTGGCGAAGTCTTTGTCAGAAACTTATCGATCAACGATCCCATAACAGATTCGATTGTGGCGCCTTCCTCCCATCATCTATCTTGTGTGGATCTTTTGAACCAATAAGTAACTACTCTTGTGCAAACTCTACTCTCCTCACCATCATCTTTTCTCTAAACTCCATAACAAATTTTCAACCTCAACCAAAACATTCCAAATCTTGTTCCATACCACTAAAACCTTCTAAATACCCCTTTCCCTTATATCATTAAATACAACATCCCTAACTTAGAAAATCTCCCAAATTCGTCATAACCTATTTTGGCCTTAGAAAACTACCCAAAACCCATATTTTGACTTACCTAAACTTCTGGATCATCCATCACGGTCCCTACCTTGCATCAGAATCACTTGACAACCTATCCTAATATTTTAAAAAGACCACACCGGGTCCACATACGGATAAAAATGAGTAAAATGGCCACTTGGGCCCATGCATTAATACTCACAAAATATATCCCAACCAACTATATTACATGGTTCAAGAGTTAATAAATCACTCTTAATTCAAACATATATTAAAACTTACAGTTCTAATGCATGTTACAAAAAA
This sequence comes from Tetrastigma voinierianum, assembly GCA_016808115.1. NCBI lineage: Eukaryota > Viridiplantae > Streptophyta > Magnoliopsida > Vitales > Vitaceae > Tetrastigma > Tetrastigma voinierianum. Next base: position 12,899 of record JAEQBH010000214.1, read on the forward strand.
GTATCTACCAAAGCCACATGTCGGTTTTTCTTCTAGCATTATTTCTAGTGGCGTCGTCCTCACGTACACTCCTGTACGAAATAGTAATCCCTCAACGGGTGAGCAAGCCTAGTGGTGATAATTTCCTACATGGGTTGCTCGACCTAAGTGCACACGTCATGACAAGCAATCCACGAGCAAATACATGATCCTACTTGAATGTCTACATACTTTGAATCCCATGTCTCAGGGCCTCCAGGCTCCTGCACATGCCTAAGCCAAATGCGGTAAAATCACAGTTTCAAAACAAAAGCTTTGTTCTCAAAACTTAGCAGAGTTTATTAAAATTTATTGAATAGCCTTAGAGGCGAATGCATTTGGATAACCTAGGAAACAATTCATGGGCCCCTCAGGCGTGAATTGTTTGGACAATCTCCCAACACAATTCTTGGAAAATCTTATGTGAAATTTCTTTCCCAAACATTTTTCGTTTTTGTTTTCTTTCATTTAAGTGTCATGCCTCCTCCCCAATATTCTAAGGTGCCCCAGTGCATATGGAATGCATTATGCCAATCCCAACAACTCATGCTAATATATAAAACATGCATATACTAACATAATTAAATCACATAAATCATGTTATTTAATTTGCAACCAATAACACCAAAATTAGCTCACATGGGCTAATTAACGAATCAAGCAATTCATTTTGAATCACCCAAAACACACAAAATCACACAACACATCACGTGAACAGTGAAACCCTCGGGTTGGCACTTTTCACGACCACCTGATAAATTTCTTTACTCGGTTCAAGATTTGAGGCAGGTAACCACGACCTTCAAGCCTCTGATGAATCCCCATCCATAAAATGGCTCTTGTAAAGAATAAACAAATAGGAAAAGATCCATACCTCTTGAGGTTATGAACTCCTGAGTCGGTGCCCACAGCCCTCGCGTAGAACAACTGCTTCTTGGCTTTGACGAACAGCGATCGAGCAGGGAAATCTAGAAAAGTAGCTCTCTCTCTCTCTAAAATCTCAAATCCCACACCCTCCTTTCTATAGATTTTGTACTTAATGGAGAAGATGGCTATTCCTTTTTTTTTTTGTTTTGTTAACCAACATTTAATAAATTCTCTATCTTGTTTTTTGTCTTGATTTTGACACATGTGGCTTAATCTAAGAACCATTCATCTCCACCCTCTCTAATCATGTTATGTGTCACCTTGTGTATGTAGTAGGTGACTTTTGTCACATCATGGGTCTCTCACCAATAGTTTCTATAGCGTACGACCTTGGTGCCTCGACGTGAAATTCAGGCTATCTCGAGTGGGCTAAATTAAGGCGTGGCCATTCGTTCAGAGACAATTCGGTGAGAATCTGAACGTCCATCAGGATCTAGAAAAATTTGATTGATCGAATTATTTACTATACCAGGAAGAATTTGAATTTTCTGGGTTTCTGATGCTACCAGCCGAAGATTTAGTCCGAGTACGTACACAATCGACAATTGTGCATAATACAACGTCACTATCACCAACATCATATCAAACTAGTCAATTTAAGTATTAGCTTATTGAAACCACGTACCTTAATCCTAAATGAAGGGATAGGTGGCCCGCATCGTGTCCTCGCTCTCCCACGTTGACTCCTCTACTCCACCGTGCTACCATAGCACCCTCACTAGCCTCACGGTCTTGCGTCGCAAAACCTAATCCCGACTATCCATAATGCACACTGGTCCCTCCTCGAAGGTCCCATCCATGTCAACATCAATCTCTCCCCAATCAGCTGCATGAAGTGGATGCGGGTGTACCTCAGGAACATAGAGGCGTGGAAATACCTGCATTATGGATGACATGCTAGGTCGTAAAGCCAACCGATGCGCTCACAGTGCCTACCCTCGAGTATCTCGGGGGCTGATGAACCTCGAGCGATACTTCACAACTTAGGAACTTTGACCACTCCTCTCTTAGGCATCACCTTCAAGAAGGCGTGATCTCCCGACCTCAAAAACTCTAAGGGTGGGCGTCGTACATTAGTATAGCTCTTTCTTGAGCTCTACAGCCAGTGAAAGCCTTTGTCGTATCAAAGCTCACCTTCTTGGAGTGTCTCTAATCGGTCCCGGGGACCAATGAGTAGACTCTTTCCACTTCGGTCCGACATATGGAGGTGATCTGCATGGACTCAACGTACAATGCCTCGTATGGTGCCATCTTTGTATACTACGCTGATAAGCGTTGTTGTAGGCGAATTCCATTAAGGGCAAATGCACTTCCCAGCTACCCTTATGATCCGGGATCATGCTTGCGGCATGTCCTCTTTACACAGCTTATAGTCTCTACCATTGACCATGCATGCGTGGGTGCTGGAAAGTTATTACTCGAGTGAAATCGTGTGCCCGTAGCTTTGGAAACTCTTCCAAAGTGCATTTGTAAACCTCAGTCTCTATCGACCACATGGATCTTTGGTACTCCATGTGATCGACTATCTCTTGAATATCTGACCGTGGAATCTCTCGATGTGAAGGTCATCCACGCGCGGTAGAAAATGTCGACTTGAGCATCACACTATCACCCATCACAGCATCATGTCACTTGCGATTATCGTGTGGTGATCACAAAATATCGTGAGCGTGCTCCAGCTAACACCAGCACCTCGATAATTTGAAGTAACCTGTTAACCCGGTGCTTTCGGCAACCTACGCGGCGTGAAATCGTCTGACAAAGTCCCCTACTTTCTCTTCATCCAGCTTGATGTCGCGGGGATGAAGATCTGAAACATCTTCGTGCCACACGGATGCAAAATCGAATCGAAACCTTTAACTCCTGAGAATCTCCTCTCTGAATCGATTGTGGGAACCATGCAGTCTCTATACAAGATTTATACAGGCCCGGTCGAGCCCTCGTCACACATTACTGTGCCGGTCCACTGATGGACACTATCTTCGCGTCTTGCCCTTGGGACTCGATCCTCTGCTCCAATGAGCGGTGTAGCCATAAACTCCCCAGAATGTACCTTGTACTTCTTTCCTTGATGCATTAAGCATCCCACAGTCTCTGCATTAGCCTCTGGGGAAGCTATACTGTGATGCTCCCCAGTGACTTGGCGACGCATCAGCCTGCATTTGCCTTACCAAGATGGTAATGCAAAGTGAAGTCATAATCCTCTAGGAACTCCATTCATCTACGTTGCCTCATGAGGTCCATTGTGAAAATATACTTGGACTTTTGTGAAGTGCAGTACACCTCGAACTCCTCGCCATATGAGTAGTGGCGCCAAATCTTGAGGCAAGGAAGTATGGCATGACTCATTATGTAGTGTGTGCAGGGTAATCTTCAAGTCTTTCGATCCCAATGACTTAACACTTACACAGTATATGTTTTATTATATTCAAGTAAGGATTTTGAGAGAACAAATGCAACTTATGCCTATGATATTTTAAATTGTGATTAAGATTAGCCATCTTAATGGTTGGTTTGATGGGGATTAGTAAAGTGTGTTAGATTGCAATTTTATGGCATTAATGGATCAGTCTACAGTCAGGTAAGTTTAAATGGTTTTGTTAGGGTTTGAAATTAAGTATGTCTTGAAGGACCACTTTTTTTTTTGGATAATTTTGAAGGACCACGTTGAAAAACTTGTTCGTGGAGAGGGACTAAAGTGTAATATCCTTGTGAGCTATGTGGCATCATGAGGGCATGACACCTCATATATGCATGGTAGGAGATCTTGACACATGGCAAGTGCATGAGAAGAGCTTGCCATGTCCCCAACAAACCAATTCCCTTGGTTTTGGATCTGAACCCAACTTCTTTAAAGTAAGAAAATTAAATTAAGAAAGTGAGAGAGTTCTAGAGAAGCTAGAGAAGGAGGAGAAAAGGCTTGAAGGAAAGCTTGGTTTGAGAATTGAAAAAGTTCCTCTGGGTATGTGGTATCAAAAAAAAAAAGTTCACTAAGGTATGTATGAACATGATCTTTGAGGCCTTGAGTTGTATTTCTTATGGACTTTGGTTTATATTCTTGGGTTTTGGGATTACATCTAACCTAGATTTGATGGAGTGTGTTTGGTGGAACCACTAAATTGTAAAATACCGGTTGTGAAGATGGCATGTGTGTGTGTGTGTCAAAGAGGAGGTGCTGTCCGACTTTCCCCCTTAAACCCCATGACATTGTTTTGGCCATAAGTTGGCCTAAGAACTCCGAACTGGATGATTCCAGTTGGAGAAGAAAACCAAGACCTAGCCCTTCAAGATATCTAAGCAACCAGAACTAACCTACCATAGGCCCTTAGTTTGAGGTTGAAAGTCGGTACAGATTACGTCCCACGTTGCAGGCGATTCTGTTTTTAGTCATAAGTTGAGTGCCCATATTTATCAAATGGAGTGATTAAACCTTCTCAGTAGCCATAGGGCGTAACTTCATGAATATGGCCAAATTATGGCTCATTTGTTCCCATAATTTAAGTCAAAGTAAGAATTAGTGAGGAACCAGATTACGTCTCCACAAAATAGTCTTGGGGAGGTCAGTGTAAGAAACCATAACTCTTGATTCCAAGTGAATGACCTGATTTGAGAGACTATGGAAAGCTAAAGAATAGGGGAACTTTTGGTCGGGAAGACCATAGTGAGCAAAAAACATGTATGGCTGATCAAAATGAGTGAGTTCAAAAGGAAAAAAGGGGTCTTGAGATGAAGTGAAACAAGGTACAGTGTTGTGTGTCTTGTTTGTTACCTAAACCAAGGTGTTAAATGTTGTTGATATTAGTAAGTGTAAAGAGAGTGCTCTTGAAGGATCAAGGTTAATGTTGATGAATTATTTCAGAATGTGGTAACGATTAGGTGGTGAGTAGTAAGCCAAACCAATTGGGTAATTTTATGGCCAGTTGTTTGAAATACAAGAAATCTTATGACTTGTTAATTAGAGATCCTTTGGAGTAGCCTCGGTTTTGACTTCCTTGGGAGACTTGTGGATTTTGAATCAAGGAAGGTAGAGGATCTTGTAACCTTCTCTGCTTATATATAGTTTTGGCAAATTCTATACCATTCCATGCTTGAGCTGTGTGATTTTCTATTGATATATATAAATGTGTATATTTTTATATCTATGGAATTCTTTGAATTAAGCGGTATGATGTTTTTAAATATCCATGTGGGTGAATGCTTTGTGAAATTGTTTTGAAAGCATGACATGGGTATGGGGTGTCGTGAGTCGGATTGATGTAGTGGACCACGGGACTACTGACTAGTCCACGGGTTGTAGCCAGGAAAGGTCACGGATGCTCTGGGATGTGGGCATATCCACAGGTGGTAAGTCCCCATCAATTTGTCGTTATACGAGGATGTGAGCATATCCACAGGTGGTAAATCCCATCAATTTGTCGTTATACGGGATATTGGGCATATCCTGGGTAGTAAGTCCCGACAATTTATCGTTCTTCGAGGATGATAAACTAGATCCACGGTGAAAGCCTAAAGTCATGATGAAGATTGAGATGGTGGTAGTATTGCATCCATTTGTTTCCACACATCAACCTATTAATTGAAAATGCTCATGTTTTGAGATGTGTTGAATTATTTGTATTTTGAAATATTTTTATAAGCATGACGTTACTGGGATTCACCCTCTTGGGTTGTCGAACTCCTGCCCCAATTTATTCCCTCCACCTTAGATGCGATCACGAGACCCGGTTGCATGACTTGAGTTTGACTTGCGGGTTTGGAGGTTGGGGAATTGTCGTCAGCCTTATCATCTTGGTGGTTGGGCATACATTTTGAGGAACATCTAGTGTTGTGTGGAGTTCTGCGTGTATTTTAGACGGAGTTCATATCGATCATGGGTCATTGTATATTTGGCTTGTAGTAGTTTGGGACACTTTGTAGAAAGTTTGGGATTTTGTGTAAATATTATTTTGATCAAGTGTAAGTGTATAGTATTGGGTGCATTGAGGACTTACCTCGATCTGATTCATATATATATATGTTTTGAGACACGGAGTTGAGTTTTAATTACGTTTCTAGGCGATTGCACTTCAAGTGGAGTTTTGGACTGGGGTTTTGAAGAATACAGTTGATATATATGGTGTGTAGGGCTAGTGGTAGCCCCTTTTGTAAGTGTTGGATTTTGAAGAGTCACATCATTTAGGGACTCATGATGAAAAAAAAAAAAAAAGATCAGTAAAAATAACATAAATCACAGTGAAATCGGGGTGTGACACCACTGTCTGTTAACTCCTGTGTTGGACTCAAAGGAGTTCACACAACTCAGCGGTGCCATCTATGTTGAGTCATAGAGATGGGCGAAGTACAGGGGTGTAACTTCGATAAAAATCTACAACCCTGCGGAGGCGATCAGAGTCATTCAAATGCAGAAAAACATCCCCGCCGTACTTCGCGGACTACTCGAGGTAGATGTCAGGTCTCACCTTGTGTCCTCTAGGGTAAGGCTTGTAGCCAACATGTTGTCTGACACCTAGACTCATTACAGCATGCGGGGCAAAATGTCATGCTTATCCTTACGAAATACAACAGTGCGGATTCTGGTGTGGCGACCCTGCTACTCTCACAATTGATGGCGACTGCGTAGTAGCCGACTGATCCATCGAGGATGACGTCAGGCTTCGACATGTCGGGACGCCAGGTCCTTTGTGAGTAGAATCCCGAAATCTCTAACTAGCAACCACGACATACCATCCATATCCTCGCCTAATCCAGCAGAGAACTCATACAAAGGGCTCCTCAGTACCGACCTACAGCCAGCTCATCCGCAATGACTAATGCGGCATCTCTAAGGTGTTAACACGATACTGAGACTTAACGTTTACATACTAAAAACATTTCATACCACTTTGATGTCATGCATTCATATGTAGTAGAGACAATAATTCATATATTAAATCATATTCAACAAAAAAAAAATTATTTTATTTTATTTTATTTAAAAAAAATTATTATTATTTTTTTTTTTGAAAACCTCGTGAATAGTGTTTCATGAGGCAATTGGTCCCAGCAGTGACTCAAGCAGTGTCTGAGTCAGTAGGTCAAGTGCCCCGCGAGTGCACACACACCCGTGTGAGCCCGGCGCGCACGATTGTGCAGGTAGGCACTTGTCGTGCAGCGTAGTGCCGTGTCGTGGCTTTCCGGCCCAGTATCCGGCTGATGCGGAGCCGTGTCGTGGTGGTGTCGCGGGTGTCGTTGGGCGCCGCGGCCGTATTGGCGCGTCGTATCCAGTGTTGTGTCTCGACCTGGGGCGGCGTCGTAGGCCCCTTCAATCACGATATAACATTTGTGTCGCGACCACTGGCCCTACTTGCTCACTGTTGCCGTGTCGCGACCCCAGGCGGAATGGGTGGGCGCATTGCTTCTCGTGTCCGCATCCTTTGTTGTGTGGCGACCTAAAGTCGCCCCCTCAACCACGATACAATTTTTTGTATTGCAACCCACTCACGTGGCTGGCGGCTCGTGGCCCAGTAGCTTGCCCTTCTAGTGGGGGTGGCCGTGTCGTGGCCCTCTGTACAACCGTATCGTGGCGCATGCTCGACCGTGTCGTGGCCGTATCGTGGCCCTTTGGCTATGCCCAAGCCAGGCCTATCATGATATAAAACAGTGTATCGTGACTCAATCACTAAAATGGGCGTAGCCCGTTCAATTCACTATGACCCTTTTTTTTTCACGTCATTTTTGTTTTTCTATTTTGTTCCACTACGGAAGACCACAAAAAAAAAAAATAATAAATAAATAATATATATATATATATATATATATATATATATATATATATATATATATATATATATATATATATATATATATATATATATATATATATATATTTCAAACTCAGTGAAACAAAAATAAATTCATTAAAAAAATTTTATTAAAATTTGTTTTCTAGTTTTACACATTGTAAAACCTCAAAAAAATTTCTTCAATACCCTTTTTTTTTTCCTATGTGCTATTCACCAAGCACACAAACCACACAATTCATAACACATCACAAAATCAAATCACACATCACATTTCATTCATCAAAATGCACAAAGGATGCATGATCTAACCGCTTCCATCGAGCCTTGGTATTGACATACCTAAGCTCGATCTAATTTGGGATGCGGTATTGGAACTAAACTTATGGATACGAGCCGAGCTCCTAGGTAATCGTTTACCTAAACTTCACGATGCCAAGGCACATGACGCCCCATTTACTGGAGGGTTCATTGTGACGATCGACCGTGGAATATTCGTGGATGTCGGGTAACGACACCACTCCGTAATCGACGAGTCTCCTTTGTGCGGGAGCTCTACCCAGGTCAACCTGGCCCAATCACACTGCAACCTGTCCAATATTTTACAAAACCACCTTGGGTCCTGTCTGGATAAAAATGAGTAAAATAGGCCACTTGGGCCCACGTGCATTAATACTCACAAATATATCCCAACCCAACTATATTATGGTTCAAGAGTTAATAAATCACTCTTAATTCGAACATATATTAAAACTTACGGAGTTCTAATACATGTTATACAAAGTATCACAAAGCCACATCGACTTTCTTTTAGCGACCTCTAGTGTTGTCCACTCCTGATGCACATATTGCACGAACTAGTAATTTCGACGGGTGTAAAAGCCGTGAGTGATAATTTCCACCATGGGTTACTCTCTACCTAAGTGCACATGTCATGGCAAACAATCACCTGAGCAAATACATGATCCTACTTGAATGTCTACATGCCCAATCCCATGTCTCGAGTCCTCACCAGGCTCACCTCTCACACGTATACCCCAAGCCAAATGCAGTAAAATCCACAGTTTTTTCAAAACAAGCTTTTGTTCTCAAACTTACTACCCAGGAGTTTCGGGTAAAATTTATTGGACAACCCTCAGGGGCTAATGCGATTGGATAACCCTTGAGAAACAATTTATAGGCCCTCGACGTGAATTGTTGGACAATCTCCCAACACAATTCTTCGGAAAATCTTATGTCGAAATTTCTTTCCCAAACATTTTTAAGTTTTTGTTTTCTTTCATTTTTCGGTATCTGTGCACTTACTCCTAATATTCTAGGGTGCAGTGCATATAGAGTGCATTATGCCAATCAACAACTCATGCTAATATATAAAACATCTAATATATACTAACATAATTAAAAAATCTCACTTAAATCATGTTATTCAATTTGCAACCAATAACACCAAAATAATGAGCTCACATGGGCCTAATTAACGAATCAGTAATTCATTTTTTGAATCACACCCCGAAACACCAGTACAACACATCACGTGAATAGTGAAACCCTTGGGTTGGCATTCCACGACCGCCTGATAGGGTTCTTGGCTCGGTTGAGATTTTGAGGCGATAACATGGCCTTCTAGGACTCAACAAATCCCCATAATCATAAAATGAAACAGCGAAAAGAATAAACCAAGTAGGAAAAGATCCTACCTCTTGGAGGTTGTTGAAACTCCACAATCAATGCCACGCGTGGCCCTCGCCGCGTAGAATGGCTTTACTTCTTGGCCCAAGCTGACCTGACGGTCAGGAGGCAGGAAATCTACAGAGAGAAGTAGCTCTCTCTCTCTACCTCTCTCTAAAATCTCAAATCCACCTCACTTTGCAATTTTGCTTTCCAATGGAGAGATGATATTCTTTTTTTTGTTTTATTCACTTAACATTTCAATAATTCCCATATTGTCCTTTTGTCTTGATTTTTTGACACATGGCTTAATCTAAGCCATTCATCCCCACCCTCTCTCCCAATCATGCAACATGTGTCACATGTATGCGTATGAGTAGGCTTTGTCAGCGTCGCATGTCTCTCCTGGCCGTTTTACGGAACGATACCGGTGCCTCAAAAAAAGTGAAATTCCAACTGTCTCGGAATTTGACGAAATTTGACGTGGCAGCTAGATTTCTTTTTTTTTTTTTTTGGATAATTAAGCGTTTATTTCCAAAAAGCAAACACCACAACCAAAGAATACACGAGCCCCCCGAGGCCCGAAGAAAAAAGAAAAAAGCGGTGTGAGAACCTCCTAAAAATAAGGGGCGGGGCCACAGCCAGAAGCAACAACAACAACCGGGACAACAAACCAAAAAAAAAAAAAAACCAAGCTCACTTCCCGCGACCCGGAGGAGCAACACACCCAGCCATTACGGTAGGGCGAGAGAGAGGCGATATTAAGGCCCCAGCGAGACCGGGACCGACCAACAACAAACCCATAATCAACGAGAAGGGTCATCAAGACCAAAGATATGAAGCGGGAAGGACCATCTCTCACACATAGCTACATTCAGCTGAGATTGTCCACCACCTTGGAAACTTGATTCTCGGCCAGAACACCATCATTACAGGCAGAGTTGGAAAATGGCGTCGTGGGAGAATAGATGTTCGTAGATTCTACTATTAGATGCCTCCATAAATGATAAATGGTAGCACCCACGCAATCCTCTTGGTAATAGAACAAAATGATTTCCCTTTAGAAGCACAAACCCCATAAAATTCATTCTCTCCCAACCGTGGCGTGCAGATTTCCACATAACCTTAGTATTCTCAACCAAATACCAGCAGTGAAATGGCACCCAAAAAACAAGTGATTCCTATCTTCGGCATTTGCGACAAATGGTAGCTAATTCATGAGAGGCGATTCCAACGGTGAAATCCATTTCGTCATGCACGAGATCTAGAAATTTTTCGGTTTTGGCCGAAATTACCATTTACCATTTTGAAAATTTGAATTTTCTGGGTTTACCGAGTCCTTACCAACCCCATACTTGAGTCGTTATCGACTCGTACTCGATGCAGCTCCTACCCACGTAATGACCATTGTGTGATAAAGTCATTGATGAATCACATCCAATGAACACTTTGAAATAAAGTTCTTTGTTTATAAACCATAACTTTTCACGGATATTTATCATTTCAGTCTTCTTTTTATTCAAAACCATGTGTGTCTTTTGTGGGAAATCGAATTTCGGGGGTCTCCTTGGTAGGACTGCAACTCCTTGGAAACACTTTTTTGGATTTTCATGGTGGGAGTCATGCGAATAGGGTCTTTAACCAGGGAGTATCTAGCCCTTCTTGCTATTATGACGCTGCAAGTTTCTTTACCATTTATTCAACCGTCGCGACTCTGTTAAACCGTCGACTTGACCGAGCAGCCAATCCAATCACGAAGCGCGGTGTTGATTTCAATCATGCACTCACACCATTCTAATGCGATGTCCGTGCGCATATGCAACATGGCGAACCATTGCATTTTATATCATGGCATATGTATACATATGTAACCTGATCCCACACCACTCACCGGGTGTCATAGATAATCACATCACTTGCATATGACTTTCATACATCATTTCATTAATGTCAATATATATTTATCATGCATATCAACATCAACATACGACATGTCATTTTATGTTCAAGCATGGCGCATACACAATCAAGCCATGTAATGGCCATTTGCACATAGAAATTTATCACATGTCAATGCATTAGAACACACATATTGACATCCAAACATGTCACTCCTTAGTCAAGCAATGACACTCTCAAACAAGTTATACAATGACCCTGAAGAAACCCACAAACAATCACAAACTAGGCCACAAAACTGACCCCAAATAGGCCATAGACATAGGCCTCAACACAGTCACAGGCTCACCTAGGCATAGCCTACCTTCGCTCCGATCGAGAGTGTTCAATTTTGGGTCTTGGGGATGACGACTTCCATGGTCGACCTGCATCGCCCGGATTGGGTCACAACAGAGAAGCGTCAAAGTTAGGTAATGCAGGTCGGTAAAGGCAGAACTGCTTGCTTTGTGGGGAGGGTCGGCAATCGATCTTTGCCAAGGTTAGCGCATTGGAGGACACTATTTGAATGGAGTCAATCTTGCTCTTCTTTTGGCCTCACGGGCGCTACGATCGATGGGAAGGTGACTATCAAACCTCCTCCGATGAGTGGTTGAGTGGCAGGTCTTGGAAGGAAGCCTTGTGGGTCGATTCGCGACAAGCGTCTCCCATTACATGTAAGTTAAATCTTTTCGTCGGCTTTGGGGCAAGCACGAGATGCACGAATCTCCCGCAACCCGAGATAATGGGTTGTACATGTCGGGTTCGAGACACGAAATTTGCGAGATTGGGTTTTGGAGGGCCTTGGTATTTGGGCTGGTAGACCCGATCGTGGGTTACCGGAAACCGGGCATGGAGATGTAGCGTGCGGTCACCTCCTACCACCTATACGGGTAAAGTTTTTAACATCCCTGCGGAATCTTTGGGTGACCCGCAGCCTTGGATACACATTGCAAGTCTTTGTAGGCATTCCTATGCATTTAGACACTCTCAGCGCGAGAATCACTCTAGATTATCCTTTACTTCTGAGGATACATGCATTGAGGTGGATGTGAATTGTACATTCCCTAAATGCCGCAATATTGGATGGGAAATGGTAAGTACACTACTATTAGAATTAGTACCCATGGGTTCCTCAGTAACGCCTGCTTGTAAGATCTTTGGCCCGTAGTCATGGGAAGTGTCGAGTGTGAAGAAAATGGTTGACTGGGGAAATACGGCGAGTGCGGATCACTTTGCTGGGAGGCTGGTGCAGAGACTATGTTGATGATGCGGTTGCTTCTATGTGGTGAGAAGTGCGGTATCTTGCCGATGATATAGGCGACCACATTAACCCGGGTAAAATTTGGAAATGTGAAGATTCTTGATATCCGAGGAAGAAATTTGTTGGCAATACCTTCGAATGTTTAACTAGGTGTGTTGATACTGGTAATCTAGAAGTTGCCGTTGATTCTATAGCGGTTGTTTCAGATACCAATATTCCTAATGTTATCTCCACTCTAGGTGGAATAGGATCATTAGTTCTTCGAGCTTGACCTTCGAATGATACTGATTTCTCGGACACTTCCTCTGTTTGTGAAAGCGTTTAAGCATATAAAAAGAGAATTGATGAGCTGGACTACATGCCGATGTCAAGAAGAAGCTCAGGCGAGGAAAAGGGAGCATGCTATCAAGGCTGCAGAACCTATCGCGGGCGTGGACACCATATCTCCATGTTGTTGATCTTGACTAATCCCACTGCGGTGGTCACGTGCCGGGATGTGGGCGGGTTTGTGCAATATGTTTTTGCCGGGATATGGGGGGTTGTGGTTTTCTCTGCAGTGGGTTGGTTGGTTGCCACGTTTTTTTGGGTTTGGTTTGTCTTGAGGATTGTTGATCTCTTGTTTTGGTTCCACTGCGGGTGGTGGATTTTGTATCGGGTGATGCCCCTGCTCACTAGGGAAGTCGTCGGTTTTAAATCCCAGTCTACGGTTGCCTTTGGCTTTGTACTATTTTTAGTTTGTTGGGGTATTGCCCTTTTGGAAATAAATTCTTACTTATCCAAAAAAAAAAAAAAAAAGAATAAAAACGAGACTAGGCGGACCGGTGGCCCCTCATTAACCAATACACCGATGGCATACCACCTCGTCGGCGGCGCAAGGGCCCGACATATCCATGGTCGGAGTTGAATTTAGGCATCACTCATACAGGTACGCCATGCCATTATTACAAATGGTCTTCGACCAATACCAAGGACCACAATCCATTACTGATCCGATGCGACCATGTCCCACTGAACTGAATAAGTATAACCCATTATCTGTAATGAAGATCTTAGGCATCTCCTGTTTTTAGGAGTTGCGTTATGTAATTTAGAAAGTTTCTTTTCCTAGTTAAAGTAGAAGTTGCTTTATTTGATTTAGAAAGTATGGGACTATATATACCCCCATAATGTAGTCTTTTGACAAAATCGAGTTCAAAAGTTTAATAATATTTTAGATTTCTCTTTTTAAGAGCTCTCTTGTTCTCTTATCTCTTGGGTGGATTCCGCAGGGGCGAGTTAAGTGGCCTTCTCATACCTAGGTGGATTCCTTGGTGGCGAGTCTTTGTCCGAACTATCAATCAGCAGATCCATAACAGTTGATTGTGGCGCCTTCCTCCATCATCTATCTTGTGTGGATCGTTTCATTAACGATGGCGTAACCACTCTTGTGCAAACTCTACTATCCTCACCATCTCATCTTTTCTCTAAGCTTTCATAACCAAATTTTCAATCTCAACCCCAGCTTTCCAAATCTTGTTCCATACTACTAAAACCTTCCTAAATACCCTACATTCTACATCGAGTAAAAATGGTGAGCTAAGCCCGAGTTTTTTGCTAACAAGCGGGAACGAGAACAAGAGTCCACTTTCTCGCTTTTTTATTTATCATTGCTATAGAACCCTTTCTAGATCATTATCGTAGTACGCCCTTAGCCCCGAGGATTTTCGATTCCATCATGCGAGGAAATCAGATTAACCCATCTAAGCTTCGCGGATGATATTTTCCTCTTTTCTGGAGGGACAAAGTCCAGTGTACAAGTTATGATGAGCGAGTTGGAAAAGTTTGAGTATTTTTCTGGGCTGCAAGTAAACAAGCAGAAGAGTGCCATTTTCATGGCCGGGATAGCGAGGGACTGGAGTAGTATATTGAACACCACGAGGTTTCGGTTTGGGGAGGTTTCCTATATGAAATATCTTGGAGTCCCTACGATCTCAACTAGACTTTCCCATTATTTGTCGGCCATTTGGCTGGATAAAATTCTGGTAATTCGTCCGATGGTTTCATGATACGTTATCATATGCGGAAGGGTGCGGTGATTGGTTGTTTGGCATGGTGACCGGCAATATTGGTGCGACTTGTTTACCAATTCCGAGTACCACTATTGCTAAGATTGAGCAAGCTTTCAAAAGAAAGCTTCACTTTGATGGGAAAATTGGGAGAATGCTCACCCAGAGGCAAGATCGATTGGGAGTCGGTTTGTCTTCCCGGGAGGAGGGTGGTTTGGGCATCTCTTTTGTCGTATCAAAGATTCGAATGATGCAAAATGTAATGGCCACATTTGGAATCTCTTTTATAAGGACCTTATGGGTCGCATGGGTGCGGAGAAGGTATTTGAGAAGCGGGAGCCTGTGGTGTGCTAAAATCCCTTCGGTTTGCTCATGGGTGCGGAAGTAGCCCGGTGAGAGAGATAGGATCCGAGCCATTCATCAAACACAATGTGCACAATGGTAAAGAGACTTTTTATGGCATGACTCTGGAACGCAGGTTGGCCCTCTTCTTCCACATTGGAGACATGTCATATATGATTCGACTATTCAAAATAATGCTCGTGGCTGAGTTGTGTGTGGTAGTTGGAATTGGCCAATTACAAACTTTGCGGATCTTATCGCTATCAAGAATAGTTGTACCAACTATAGCCTTGATGACTCTAGAGAGGATTCTATCTCGTGGACACTTGCTTCTTCTGGGGAATTCACTGTGAACTCAGCTTGGAACAATTTTAGGCCAAAGAAGCCGGTGGTCAACTGGCACTATACGATTTGGTTTCCTCAAGCTATCAGGAGACATGCATTCATCGGTTGGTTGGCCATTCAGGATAGATTGGTTATGCAAGACAAGCTTCTCAGGTGGGGCATGACCGACTCTATATCGTGTGTTTTAAATGGGACTAATGTTGAAGAGCGGGAACCACCCCAGCGGTTGCCGATTCACTGCTGGTATATGGTTGAGAGTTTTAAGGCTATGTGGGAATTCTAGAACTCCGCGATTTGGGAGAATGAGTTCTTATGGGTAACCAGCTACCAGAAATCATACGTTACATACTTGAAGAGAGATTGCTTGGGGGTGCTACCATCTACATATCACTTATTGGGACGGCGAATAGTAGAATTTATGAAAATATGTATTATCCAGCTGATGGCATTTTTCATCTCATTTGTAATGATGAGGCTGAGAATCTCAAGTTTCAGGGAAGGTGGTAGAGAATCCACATTGAGCGAGCTATGTGTGAGAGATGGTCCTTCCCTCTTAACATTCTTGACATTGGTGCTTCATTTGGTTGATTGATGGTTTCGTTGCTGGTTGGGTCCTTAGCTGTGTTGGGCCTGGGGTGTCTTAGCCCGGGTTGTGGGCTGGGCTTTGGGTGTCGTTGACGCTCTGCCGGGATGTGGGTGGGTGCCTATTTGTTTTGTTTTGCCTTTATCCTTGGTTGTTGTTGGTTGTTACTGAGGGCATTGCCTTCCCTTCGATTTTTAGGGGAGGAATCTTGTCAGTTTTGTATTTGGGCCTTTGGTCCGTGTATTCTTTGGTTGTGAGGCTTTGCTTTTGGAAATAAATGCTTACTTATCCAAAAAAAAAAAAAATACCCTTTTCCCTTATATACCATAAATTTACCTTTCTTAACTTAGAAAATCTCCAAAATTCGTCCATAACCTATTTTGGCATTGAAAACTTTGAACCCATATTTTGACTTACCTAAACTACGGATCATCCATCACGGTCCAAACCTTGCATCAAAGTGTAAGTATCGAGCTCTGGATTGATGGTACGTCATAAAATTGAGCGGTATTGCTTGATGCTAGGGAGCAAGATCTCTAATTCTGGGTTTTGAGTCGTTCACTAGCGAGAGGAAAAATATGATTTTATGAAAGAGCTTTTGCGGCCCTATTAGTCAACAGCGAGAGGTTTTCTTGGAGGGGCGCAGCTAAGGTATGCATGTACGGACTATGATTTGGCCATGGGAGGTATGGATTTGCTACTACCGAATGAAGATTACTGCAAGAGCATGAAGTAGCTATGATGAAGGCTTTAGATTCAATCAAAATTTAACATTCGAGTCGATGGAAGGATGGATCTTGATGAATTATTATTATTATTATTATTTTGGATAGTTAAAATTTATTACCACGGGCAATGCCCCAACAAACGAACAATACACCGAGCCCAAAGGCTGCAATCGAACAACCAGGACGACACCTCCCTAAAAACCTAGAAAGGGCATCAACCGATCACGTGAACCCCACGTACGAGGCGATAACGACAAACAGCATAATCCCCTGGCTTGAGGCAACAAGCAATCGACCGGCATACCGGCCGGCGACATAAGCCCACAACCGGGCCGCGGAAAACCAAAACATAATCATGCGACTAAGATCACGAGGATCTGAGTAACACTCGAAGCAGAACAAACCCGCCAAAAAGCGGGGGTAATCTCGAGCGAAGCCGGCCTGCAGGCGGTGGTTAATATCAGTAACCTTAGATATGGTATCCATGAGCTTCTGCACTCCAAAGCCCGACCATGGACAAACCAACGGGGATACCCAAACCCGATGTGATTGAGAACCGGTGGGGACAAACCCCGGATCATTCTCATTGGAATTTTGGTATCACGAAGTCCCCTTTTCTTGAATTTTGGATTGGCTTAATATGGTGGAGCATGTCTTTGAAGTATGATTCCTTGAGCGTGAAAAGTGAAGTTGGTGGCTACAAAAAGATGTGCAAGAATGCTTCTATTTGGTGGAAAAACATGAAGAGACAGCGTGGTAAAGGATTATGGGGATAATTATCCAAAAAAAAAAAAAGGATTATGGGGGATCTCGTGCGAGACCGATCACCTGGTTATCAAAAAAAAAAAAAAAAGAAGAGATGGTAAAGAGGTGCTGAGATAGTAAAATTTATTTCCAAAAGAGCGAAGCCCATCGCAATCAAGAGAATCTGAGAGGCGAGGCCACGGAGAAAGAAAGGAAGCAGGACTGACTCCTAAAATTAGGAGAGGGACATCAGCCCGCAACAAACACAAATGCCAACAGGCAAAACAACCAAATAACAACCAAGCCCACACCCCGGGCATAGGAAGACAAACCAAAACCAGGCCCCACATACAGGCTAACATGCAAACCAACCAATAATACCAAGCCCACCACTACATTGCTAGTTTGAGATCTGGTATTGCTAGAGTTATTTTTTTGCAACCATATAATAGTCTTCAAGATGTGATGAAACTTGCTTTGAAGGTTGGGACTAAAAAAAAGTATGGAAACTCTACTACAACTAAGAGTGTGGCTAATGAAGGGTTTGTTGGGGGTTCTAATTCTTGGAATCCTAGTGGTAAAAAGCTACCCACGCTCAGTAAAGAGTGAAGCACTCTGAGAATTGGCTTCTAAGTCAAGACGTTTTTTGGATAAGCGGGAATTTATTACCAAAAAAGACCAAAGACGTGTTTTAAGTGCCAAGGGTTGGGGCATATTGATTTTGAATGTCCTAACCAAAAAGCCTTTGCCTTAATTGAGGAAGATGAAGCCAAGGAAGAAGATGTTATTTATTTATTTTTTGGATGAGTAAGAGCTATTTAAAGGGCAATACCCCAACAAACTAAAAAAAATGAGTACACAAAAGCCAAGGCAGCAGGAGAATACGAAAACTTGATTGACACCTCCCCTAAAAACACTTAGGAGCGGGGGCTCGGCCGATCTGGCTCCGCAGGAGTGGAACGAAACAAGAGATCGAGCAATCCTCGAGACAAAAGCGAGCCCAGCGAAACCAATCAGCGGAGCGAGAATACCACAACCCGCCAATAGGGCAAAAAACATCACAGAGGGACAAACCGCCCACATCCCGAGACGCGAGGACCACTAGAGTGATTAGTCGGTATCAACAATGTGTATGAAGATGGTGTCCGCTCTGCTGCTGAGGTTCACGACCTTGATAATTTCCTTTTTCTCGGTTCTTGAGCTTCTTCTTTGTATCGGCATGTAGTCCGACTCATCAATTCTCTT
Organism: Tetrastigma voinierianum; assembly: GCA_016808115.1. NCBI lineage: Eukaryota > Viridiplantae > Streptophyta > Magnoliopsida > Vitales > Vitaceae > Tetrastigma > Tetrastigma voinierianum. The sequence goes on from JAEQBH010000214.1 coordinate 31,522, forward strand.
TATATGTAAGCGTTTCCCACAAAGCGGGGAAATTAATGCAGAATCGACAATATTTGGAAGGTGACTTGGAAGAATCAATGATCCTATTCACTTAGAGTGGAGATAACATTTGGAGTGTGTTATGAACGGCCGTATAGAATCAGCGACCTTCACAGAATGTTTGGCATCCAACACCTGAGTTAAACATTAGGTATTCGATCAAACACTCACGGTATCGATCATACTATTTCAGGGACGTGTGTGGATTATGCTATCATCGGTGATGCGTTCCACTGCTGAATCGGCATCATCAGCGCTCAGTGACTCTGATGGGGACCCGGTTGTATTTCGAGTCAACCATTTTCTTCACACCTGACATTTCCATGACTATGGCCAAAGATCTTACAGTGTGCGCAGTTCTGAGGAACCCATGGGTACTCAATTCTAATAGTAGTGTACTTACCATTTCCCAGATCCAATATTGCAGATTTAGGAAAAGTACAATTCACATCCACCTCAATGCATATCTACTTAAAAGGGATAATCTAGAAGTGATTCTCGGTAGAGGTGTCTAAATGCATAGGAATACTACGGCACTTGCTGATATCAACCGAGGCTATTAACGGTCCAGTATTCCGGAGGGATGTTGAAAACTTTACCCGAATAGGTAGGGTGATGCCGCAGTTCGACATCTCCATGCACGGTTTCAGAACGAAGAATGATTGGTCTTCGACCGTCTGAGGCCCATTCTCGATACCCGATCAGAGCAACGGTCCTGCGGGCTTTGAATATGTGCGACCCATACGTGGTGAGATCTCGGGTATCTCGTGCTTGCCCCATGGCGGCTCGACGAAAGATTTAACCATGTAATGGGAGGCGGCTTGTCAATGAGGCCCGACCCGCAAGGCTTCCTTCCATGGGCCTCCTTCAACCACGCCTCAGGAGAGGTTTGATGGTCACCTTCCCATCCACTGTAGAAGGGCTGTGAAAGGCCAAAGAAGAGCAAGATTTTGGACGATTCACAAATAGTGACCTCCAATTGTGGCTAACCTTGGCAGTATCCGATTGCTTGACCTCAGAGCTAGTCCTTGCCTTCACTGACCCAGACACGAACTTTGAAGCTTCTCTGTTTGCACCGGAATCCGACGATGGCCGAATTGGTGGGAAATCGTCATCTCCAAGACCCAAAATTGAACACCACGATCGGAGGTGGGCGAGGCGAGATCGGGTCAGACGGCCTTGCTACTCCCGTGCCTTGGCGGCCCGCCTGGCGAGGACCTGTTACGAATGGCCGTCGGCGGGGAATCATTCCTACGACTAAGATTTGAAACACTCGGCCGGAAAATGTTCTTTCTGGTTTTAACCCATTCACGAGTTGGTCCTTTTTTGCGGAACGCTCCGTCGACGGCGACGGACCCATTTTTCCCCTCAAAACTTACCTTGGACGAAAATGCTGGCGTTTCCCTAACGCGGCGGGCCAGAAGCGATCTATCCGTATTTGCGGCATCGGCACAGTAGGGGGCTTTACCGCGCATTCCCATAGTTTCGTCGAGATCACTTGCCATGTGGCTTGAAGATTTTTGGATCTCTCGATCGCGACTTCCGGATCTCCTGCGACGGCTCTGTACCCAAGGATAATCCCTCGGTCGTATGTGCAGCCGCCAGAAACCCACCGATCGCCCCACTTTTTGGCCACTTGAGGGCCACGTGGTCACCTCCTACGCTCTTCGGACTACACCCATTCTCCAGTCGTTTAGGGGCCCCTTGTGACCGGGGGGGCTGATCCTGTATGGAATCTGAGTAGGGGAGTTGTCGGAATCGGCGTTAAAAATGCAGGTGTTTGTCGCGGCGTCCTGCGGCTTGATTGGTACCCGGCTGCATCGACGGCGGCGGCGCGTTATCAAGGAACTTTCTAGCGTGAGCACCGGAGGATCCATCATGGTATCTGGAGGAGCGGGCGGCTGACCGATTCATCGTAGATCCCTTTATTGGGAAGAGAAGGAAACGCTTTTTGTGGAGGCGACCCGCGTGGTGACCCCGAGATGTTATTGGGGATATTAGAAAGCGCTACTCAAGTGGGGGACTCACCGACTCTATATCTTGTGTTTTTGTCGTGCTAATGTTTGAAAGCGAGAGTGCCACTTATTCGCCGGTTGCCATTTCACGACTAGTATTTGTGAGGATTCTATGGTTGTGTGGGGGTCTCTAGAACTCAGGAATTGGGCTTGAGTGCTGCGGGTAATTACCCAATGAGGGAAAGTCCTTCGACTCTATTACAAGGAAGATTGGGTGGTGCTTTACTATCTACCACTTATGGGGTCATCGAAATGGTAGAATTCATGAGAACAACTAGCCATCGGCTGATACTATCTTTAGCCTCATTTGTGTGATGATGTTAGACTTAGCATTTACGGTCTCGAGAGAAGGTTGATAGTCACACGCAGCGGATCGGCAATGTGAGAAGATGGTCCTTCCCTAAATATTTTATCTCCTGGTAGGTTGCATGCTTGATTTGTGTTGTTGGGGCCTTGCTGCCTTGCCCGGGTTGTGGGCGGGTTCTTGTTTGTTTTGTTGCCCGGATTGTGGGCTTGTGTCTTTTGTTGGTGGCTTTGGCAATTGTTCGGGTTGTTGCACGCTCCTACATTTTAGGGAGAGTGCATCCGTTTTCTTTGCACGGTTGTGGCCTCGGGCCTCGGATCTGCTATTCTTTTTGGTTTTGAGTGCCCACTTTGATAATAAATTCTTAATTATCCAAAAAAAAAAAAAAAAAAAAAAAGGAAGAAGATGTTGAACAAGTGATCAAATCTAACCATGTCGAAGGCGATGAGGAATAAATCACAATTTGTCAAAATCTAAGTTGGATGTTGAAGAAGTAGTCGAATCTAACCATATCCAAGAAGATGAGGAGAAGAGTTCACTACCGTCAAAAATTTTTTTTTTTTTGGATAATTAAGAATTTATTACCAAAAATGGGGGAGCCCAAAAACCAAAATACAACTAAGAATCACTTGGTTGTTGGTTGCCAATTCACTGCTGGTATTTGGTTGAGAATTTTAAGGTTATGTGGGTATTCCAGAATGCCGCGAAGTTGGGAAAATGAATTCTTATGGGTTTGTGCTATAAAAATCCTTTTTTGTTCTATTACCAAGAGTTGCGTGAGGTGCTACCATTTATCATTTGGAGACAACGGAATAGTAGAATCCCATGAGAACATCTACTCTCCTGGCGACCGCTATTTTTTTCATCGTTTATGAATGATGTTGGTTATCTCAGTTTCCAGCGGTGGTGGACAATCGGTGAAACGAGCTATGTGTGAGAGATGGTCCTTCCCTCTTAATATCTTTGGACTTGGTGATTCTCTTGGTTGATTGATGTGCTTGTTGCTGGTTGGGTCCTGGTCTCTTTTGGGCCTTGGTTTCCTTTGCTCGGGTTGTGGGCTGGGCTTTGGGGTGTGGTGTCTCCTTCGGTTTGTGGAAGTGTGGCGGTTTTTGTTTTTGTCCTTTGTTGTTGTTGGTTGTTTGTTTGTGGCCTTCTCCTTGGATTTTGGGAGGATTCATCCAGTTTTCTTTTCTTTTGAATATAGGCACAGTGTATTCATACCTGAGTTGTGGGGTTTTTTTTGTATTGTTATTGCTTCTGTGAAAAAATATTCAAAGAGGCTGGGAAGCAGAAACTGATGAACGAAAGATCTTCTTGCTGAAGAAGGTGCATTATCATTTAGAAATGGTTAATGTGTTGGAAGATAGAACTAAAGCCGCTAAGGCGAAGCAAACAACCACAATGCAACAACGCTCAACCAGCGAGAGGCGAGCAAACATACAAGCTCAAGCCCCGAAAAAACAAACAACAAAGCCAAAATCCACTGTCAGGGACCGAGGCAGGCACAGCGCACAACCCAAAATGGGCGGGAGACACGCCTTCACACGTGCTTCAAGCACCGGCGGGCCTCAATATAGTAGGTAGCTCCATCTCTCGCACAAATCTCTATTATTTGGGTTGTAGGCCCACGTATAGAAGCTTGAGATCCCTAGCTGACATCATTACAAATGAGAGAGAAAAATATAGTCAGCGAATTAAATTGGTTTGGTGGATTCTAGCATTACTTATTTGTCTCCATATGTGACATATGGGCTCCCAAGCAATCCCTTTTGGTGATAGAGCATAAGGATTTACCCTTATCAATAACCCAAAATTAGTTATCCCACCTCCTCGAAGTCTTGTAATGCACTTACGAGTATAAGAACCCTCATCCAAGTTCCCGATGTAACAGCTTGAATCAAAGAATAAATGGTTTTCTATCCTCGACATTTGCTCGACAAAACACCGCAGCGATAAGAATTAATGAGTCCCCATTTCGGGGGATTTGTCTTGAGTGGAAAGTGCATCTTGTATAACCTAGCCATGAAATGAAGGGTGTCTCTTAATAGGCGTGAGAACCACCGCGGCTTCGTACGGTGCACCGGAGGCTGCGAGGTCTAATGGGTTCAAGCGAGGCCCCGACGTTAAACAGGATATGGCGTGTCCAAGATATAACATCCTCTCTATTAATATCAAGAAGGTAGTCATCACAACTGTTTTTTTAGCACTAAAGATCGATTTACAACGGTAATAGGCGGTCTAGCGCGAATCCGCAGCGTCGGTAACTCTGGCATTCCTATGAATGGCGGAATCATAAAGAATCCTTTCCCCAAAGAGGTCCCTATACCATTACATACTTGATGCCTGATATAAGGTCTCACCCTATCCCTCTCAAGCGAAAGAATCTTCCGCGGCTCATGAACATCTCGAGGAGTCACACGGCATTCATACCTTACGGCTTAACAAAACCTCTCGAACCCAAGCCACCCAAATAGAGTCCTTTCTATAGAACAAATTCCATATGTCCTTCATTATAGTGGCATCATTCCAATCCTTAACACGAAGCGCAGCCAAAGTCCACCTTCCTCGCATGAGCGGCGAGACTTCCACTCGACAGCTCTTCGGGCATTCCGCATCCTTGCTGGAGCCCACGGGAACCAGCTAAAAATACGTTCAATCTTATAACAAGTGGCCAGAATTTTGCAGGATGATGAACATTGTGCACCATCGTTTGAATCGCGTAAGAGCGAGATATAGGCGAGAGATCTACCGAGGAAGACGGTCTGAGTCCATGTTGGATCTGGCCATAATCTTATCAATAAGAGGTTGGCAATCAGAATGAGACAGCTTGGAGGAGATGAGTGGCACCCCTAAGTATCTCATAGGCAGACTCCCCAGGTTAAACCCCGTCATGCCAAGGATAGTAGCTTTAACCTTTGTCTTGATCCATCAGAACCATGACACTCTTTTGCTTATTAACTTGCATTCCGGAGAAAGCCTCGAATTTAGTCGGCTCATCCAAAGTAGCTTGAACCTTTCACATTACCTCGGCAAAAGAAATAGATCATCGATGTACAAGTGCGAGTTTATTTGTTTGCACCTCGGGTGAAACTCAAATTCGGGATGGAGAACACCGCCACGAAAGTGATGATAGCGAGAAGGCTTCCATGTGATAAGAAACATAAGCAGTAAAGGATCTCCTTGGCGAACCCCCTTTTGCCCACCGCCCGTTAGCTCACCGTTGACACATATGGAGAACATAGGAGTAATGATGCAAGCCTTAATGCATCCTGACCGTGTTTGGGTACCATAATATGAGACAAAATGTCGAATCTGCCGACTCAACAGAGTCGTAGGCCTTCTTGAGATCGATCTTGAGAGCACATCTTAGAGGCCCAGAATTCAAGTAGTTTTTCATCAACTCCTGGGTAAGGAGGATATTGTCGGCTATGCTACGCCCCTGAACAAAATTTGCACGAAGCGGGGCTAACCCAATAATGTCTGGAGGCATCGCTTTGATACGGCGATAATCTTCGAGATGCATTTGTAGATAGTGTTACAACATGAGATGGGCATGTAATCATGCATTGAGCTTGGGTTAGGAACTTTTTTGGAACCAAGGGAGATGATAGTGCGGGTTGATCTCCGCGAAGACAAAAAACTACCCAGTGAAAAATCGCTACCGTTTCACACACTTCACTTCCGGCATCAACTCCGGGGCCCTTTTGAAAAAAGGGAGGGAGAACCCGTCGGGGCCGAGGGCCTTTGCGTTATCTATAGAACATGGATCTCTTGATCTCCTCTGTGTAATCACATTGTTAAGTATCTCCAAATCGGAAGGACCAAACCAAACCATCCGCGTTATACTTCGGCTTCGATGTTGAATCACGCATATTCTTGCCCAGCCCGATTGGAAATGATTAACAAATTCACAATACGATGGGCCGGATCTTTAATTCATCCATTCTCGAAGCGTAATTGATTTGATAGAGCTCTAGAGTTCCTAGCTTTGACTTTATGGAAGAAATTAGGTCGATCCCCCAACCCGAGCCATTGTATTACTAGTTTTGTGAGAAACCCCTCTTAATGAGCAGATCTGGGGCTCGCTAGTAAATCTTCGCTGCTACCAACACGATCATTTGGATTAGATAACGGAGGATCGGCAGCGCGATATAAGGGGTTCCCGTGCTTCTACGACCTTCTCTTGAACATTAGCATAAACATGAGGTTGAATCTTTAGGCGATTCCTTCAAAGCTTCTAAGTTTCAGGAGTGAACTTTAGTACATAGGGTTCCATACATCAATATCTGACTTGCGCATCCTTAACCGAGGTCAAGGAAGGAAGGATGATCGGCCAAATTAAAAAATTTAAGACACCTCGCGCGGACGCGTATGCTTTCGGAATTATTGAGGTTCACTATAAGGGCAATGGTGAGCCGGCCAGGGTACTACGAGTCAAATTTTGATTTAGAAATCAAAGATGTTTTGAGATCACGAAGACTTTGGATTTGTTGAAGAAACCGAAGTGAAAGAATTCTCACTAAACAAAATCGATGTAAATTTGTTGATGTAATGCACAGAAGAAATACCACAGGTTTTCCATTTATGAGGGGTATTCAATATCAAAGATCAATACCGGGTTTGATTTTTCCTAATAAGCTAGCCTCTATATGAAGAGCCCTAAGGGCATGAAGAGTTTTTTTTTTTTTGGGATAGTGGAATTTATTCCAAAGGAAGCCCAACAAAGAATAAAACACAAGCCAATAGGCCACGAGGAAAAAATGAAAAAGCAGACGACACCTCCCCCAAACATAGGAAGAGGGGCTTCAGCCCGAAACAGAAAAAACCTGATAAAACAAATATAACCAATTGCCCACATACTGGGCACAAGCCTCACAAGCAACCAAATAAATAAATTTTTTTTTTTTTTGGATAGTAAAATTTATTTCAAGCAAACCCCACGACCAACACGAGCCCCGAGGCTGAAAGGAAAAGAAAGCCAGGACGAGCACCTCCACTAAAAACATAGGAAGGGCAAGGCAGAAGCACAAATAAATAAATCCACGGCTGGGACAAGCAAAATAAAACCAACGACCCACAACCCGGGCACAGGCAACCAAAGGAAACAACCAAAAGGCCTCAAGTTAGGAGGGTCGGCCCACAAGAATAGCCAAGGATTAAGAGGAAGGAGCGCCATCTCTCGCACATTGACCTGCTTTCAGGGTTATCATCAACCTTCAGCAAACCTGATACTCTAAGTCTAACATCGTTACATATGAGTTGAAAAATAGCATCTGCGGGAGAATAGCGTTTTCATGAATTCTACTGTTGCGTTGTCTCCACAAGTGATATATGGTAGCACCCCACGCAATCCTCTTAGTGATAGAGCAGAGAGACTTACCTTTGGTACCAATTACCCACAAGAATTCATTCTCCCAGTTCCTCGGCATTCTCATAACCTTAGAATCCTCATCCATATTCCAGCGGTGAAGTGGCATTCGAAGAACATGTGGTTCCTATCTTCAACATTAGCCCTATAGAATACACAGGACATATTAGTGATAAGGCCCCATTTGAGCAGCTTGTCTTGGGTGTCCAATCTGTCATGGATGACCAGCCATACTATAAATGCGTGTCTTCTAATAGCAGGAAACCTTCTGCACTAATGCCAATTAACAACCGGTTTGCTCAACCCAGCTATGGTTCGGTGACTAGCAGTGGCCCAGGAAGGAGTTAGTGTCCATGAAACAGTATCCTCCTTAGAGTCATCAAGCGGATAATCCCATCAACTATTCTTGATATGGCGATAGTCGGTGAATTAACGATAGGCCAATTCCACCTTCCACCATCAATAACCTTTGCTACATGTGCGTTCACATGAATTGCGGGAATCATATACCTGGCAGTTCTCCAAAACAAGGTAGAAGGGGGCCGATCGGGTTCCAGAAATCATGCCATAAGAATGTCCCAGCACCGTTAAAAACCTTGTGTCTTATGAAAGGTCTGATCCTGTCTCTGAATTACAGGAGTTTCCGCCAACTCCAGGGGCAAACTGAAGGGATCTTTGCACACCAAAGACTACCCTGTCTCAAATAAAAACCTCGCACCCAGAACTGCAAATAGAGTCCTTCCTATAGAACAGATTCCAAATGTGTTTCATAACATTAGCATCATTCGAATCTTTAACACGCCGCAACCCCAAGCCGCCCTCCTCCTTAGGCAGACACACCGACTCCCATTTAATCTTAGCATGGCGAGCATTCCTCGATTTACCAGACCAAAGAAAACTGTTGAAAATTTGCTCGATCTTAGTAATAGTGTACTTTGGAATGATTAACATACTGCACCAGTACATTTGAATATTATACAATACTGAAGATATTAGTTGCAACCTACCCGCATAAGATAGTGATCTACTTGTCCAAGCCTGGATCCTGGCCAAGAGTTTATCAAGAAGCGGTTTACAGTCAAAGTGGGATAGCCTTGTAGAGATGAGGGGAACTCCAAGGTATTTCATAGGAATACTCCCCTCACAAAATCCAGTAATGTTCAAAATATCAATTTTTTTTTGGATTAAAATTTATTACTAAAAGACTTGCCACAATACAATAAACCCAGACCCTGAGAAACGAAAGGGAAAAGCGGACAGCACTTCCTATAAATATAGGAAAAGGGCATCGGCAAGACAAAACAAAACCACCATACAAGCCCACAACCCGGGCAAAGAAGAAGCAACACACATGACACCGCCCACGGCTGGGCAAAGAAGCTGACTAAGGACCCAGCGAGAGACAAGTGGGGAGCCGAACCACGGGTATTAAATTATTAAGAGGGAAGGACCATCTCTCACACATTGATATCTGTTCTGAGGACTATCAACAACCTTCGAGAAGACCCGGACCTCGTAGTCTAACATCATTACATATATGAGGGTGAAAAATAGCATCAGCGAGGAGCAAAGTTGTTTATGAATTCTACTATTCGATGACCCCACAAGTGTGGTGGTATATAGTAGCACCCACTTGATCCTCTTAGTAATAGAGCATAAGGACTTTCCCTTGGTAGAAATTACCCACAAGAATTCATTTTCCCAATTCCTCGGCATCCTAGAGTTCCCACACAACCTTAAAATCCTCAACCAAATACCAGCTGTGAAATGGCAATCGAAAAACAAGTGGTTTATGTCTTCAACACTAGCTCGACAGAATACACAAGACATAGAGTTGGTAAGACCCCACTTGAGAAGCTTGTCTTGAGTAACCAATCTGTCCTGTATGGCCAACCAAACAATAAAAGCATGTCACTTGATAGCTTGGGGAAACCAAATTGTAAAGTGCCAGTTAACAACCGGCATTTTTGGTCTAAAATGGTTCGACGAGCCTTGATATAAATTCCCGAGAAGGAGCTAGTGTCGAGATAACATCCTCTCTAGAGCGTCAAGATGATAATCGACTAACTATTCTTGACTTAATAAGGTCAACTGAATTGGCGATAGGCGATTCCACCCACCATCATCAATAACCCAGGCTACGGCGTTACTATGAATAGCATAATCATACGCGATCCGCTCTCCATAGTAGGAGAAGGACCAACGGGTTCAATCAGCCATAGAGGTCCCAACACCCAGTTACCCACCTTGTGTTTTATATGAAGTGATCGTCTCTCAGTTGGAGGAGTTTCAGCCAAAATATAATTTTTGACATTTTCATTAACCCCTACTTGATGAATAATGCACTCTTGGAGTTGTTCACTTGAAGCCCGAGAGAAGTTCTCAAAACAGCCCATATAGCACTCATCATGTATTTGGACAGCTAGTCTGGAGTCCCACACACCAAATAAAAATATATAGATCCGCAAAGCATAGAGTGGAGTAAGGGTGACTTCCCAGGGTGAAACTTAAGCTCTTGGCTATGGGCGTAGATAAGGACCGAGAAGGCTTCCATTGCTTATGATGAACAACAAAGGGAATGGGTCCCCTTGTAACCCTGGATTTGCTCCATTGCTTCAGCTCCATTCTGATTGAGAGAAGGAAGGAGTAGTGATGCACGCCTTAATACATCTCAGTAGGTAAGCAGGAGTACCCATACTGGAAAGGATATCAAAGATGCAACTCCAACCAATTGAGTCAAAGGCCTTCTTGATATCAATTTTTAGTGCACACCTAGGTTGACCATTACCACGATGATAATTGATCATAAGATCCCGGGTAATGAGGACATTGTATCGGCAATACTCAGGCCTTGCTAAAGGCGGCGTGATGGATGGCATAATCTTAGGGAGACAAGCATTTGTCAAGCAATAATCTTGAGATGCACTTGTATATAGTATTACAACATGAGATTAGCCTATAGTGCATAGATCCGGGTTAAGGCCTTGGGCACCAATGCAATGATGTAGTTAATTTCAGAAGAATATGCAGGGTTGAAGAAAGATTCCACCGCTTCAACTACATCGCTACCTACAATGCTCCAGGCTTTCTTGAAAAATAGGGAAGAGAAACCATCTGGTCCCAGGGCTTTGGAGTCATACTTGAAATCATAGTGCTTGATCTCTTCATGGGATATCTACTATTAAGAGTGTCCAGTCTTCGGGAGACCCAGCCGAAACCAACGAGGTTATCTAAATAAACATGTAGGTGTTAGATGGACCATGAACACATGGCATCACTTTGGAAGTGAAGCGGCTGTTTGATAGCCTTCGGGTCTTCAATTCTGCACCCGTTCTCAAAGTTATGGCTTTAATAGAACTCCGTGCATTCCTTGATTTGATGGCTTTGTGGAAGAAACTGAGTACGGTCACCTAGTTTAAGCCAGCATTGTGTTGGTGCATGAAAAAGATGGATCTTGGAGAACGTGTTTTGATTGCCAAGCTTTCAACAACATTTTGTCACTGAGAGCAAGATTCAACAAAGGGCACGAATAGCAAGAAGGTTATCAACGGTGGTATTTGATCTAGGAGGATGGATCGATTTTGATAATCACCGAATTTCACAGGTGCGATTATATTTATATTTACCACCTGAATTTTTTCACAACTTGAGTCTAAGAAACTCCACTTGGGTGATCGCTTGGAAAGCGTAAATAAAACACTACTCGGTCTCCAAACATACACATATCGGTGCGAGTTAATTCCTCGATATTACCCCGAGAAACTATACACTTACATGATCAAATAACATTTACACACAAAGTTCCAAAGCTAGTGGCTACACAAGCCAGAGAAATACAATGATCTACAAAGATACCAAGCTGTCCAAATATCTCGATTAATGAATATCCACATAACACTTCAATATTCATCAAAGTAGTAATGCTCGACCACCAACAAGCTAAGGTTGGCATACAAACTTCCCCATCCTCCAAAAACCCTACAGGTCCAACTTTCATGTCACGCGGGTCTCGTACTGCATCTAAAGGTGGAGGAAATAATGGGGGGTAAGGGATTCGACAACTAAGTAGTGAACCCAAGCCATGCTCATGTAAAAACATTTTATACATAATTCAAGATATCTCAAAACATGAGCATTTTACAAATAATAGGACCCTGATGGAAAACACATGAATGCAATACTACCTGCATCTCAACCCCTCTGGAATTGTTCTTTTTGGGCTTTCACCCGGGGGACTAGCCAGGCATCCAATTTCTTGACAAATTCTTTGGGACTTACCGCGGGGACATGCCCATCCCGTATATTTGTGACCTTTACGGGACTACAACCCGAGGGACTAATCATCGTCAGTGTCCACTACGTCCAGGTTCTCTGGGTCTCATACCCGTGCATGCTTTAAAAAATTGTAAGCATTCAACCACATGGATATTTGGCTGTACCAGTTAATTCAAGATTTCCATATATAAAAATATACATTTATATATCACTAGAAATCCACCACCTGATCAAAGCACGAATGAGTACGAAGTGCAACAGCATCAAACCACACGAGTAAGCGGGAGAAGGTTGTAAGATTCCCTACCTACGCGGATTCAAAGAAATCCTGAAGTCTCCCGAGGAAGTCCGAAACGCGTGACTACTCCAAAGGGATGCGCAATTAACAAGTGTAAGATTTCTTAGCCTCAAACAATGGATTTACATAAAATTACGATTGATCTATTACTACTTCTGCCACTCGAATCACCTGATTCTTATACACTCCAAGTGCGCTCTCTTTTACACTTACTAAGATCAACATTTAACACCCTTATTAGGGTAACACAAGCGACACACACAACTTACTTATACCCTTTTTCGACCCTATCTCAAGACCCCTCCCTTTTTTCTCAACTATAATTTTTTTTTACCAGCCATACATGTTTTGTTCTTTGTGGTCTTAGACCAAAAAGTTCCCTATCTCTTAGCTTTCCACGGCCTCTTAAATCGGTCATTCGGACCTCAAAATCAAGAGTTGGTTTTTACACTCTAACCTCCACAGGAGTTTATTTCCTAAGGGACGAGAATCTATGCCCTCTCTTCACCCTTACTTTGACAAAATTATGGCTTCAAATGAGCCATAATTTGGCCATACTTTCTTCATGAAGTTACTCCCCCTATGTGGCTACTTTGAGAAGGATTTTTTGAATAATTGGGGCCCCATTACCAAAAGGTGAAAGCCCCACAACCAACCAAAAATTACAAGGAACAAGGCCCACAGAAGCCAAAAAGAAAAAAACGGACAGCACCTCCTAAAAATAGAGAAAGGGCATCAGCCAGGAACAACCCCTCAAACACGAAAGGCACACCAACCAAACAAAAAGCCTAGCGGGCAAAAATAATAAATGAAACATACGGCGGGCTAAGGCAACCAAGGACAAAGAGAGTCCCAGCCGATCAGGAGGACCACCAAACACTTCGGGAAGATGAACCCACAGTGCCAAGGCGGATATTAAGCGGGAAGGCCCACCTCTCCCACCGCAAAAACTCTGTTAGAGAGGTTATCGACAACCTTCTGAATACGGATATTCTAAGTCTAACATCAATACAAATGAGGTGGAAAATAGTATCGCGGGAACAAAAATGTTCTCATGAATTCTACTATTCACGTTATTGTCCATAAGTGGTAGATAGTGCGCACCCAAAGCTGCAAATCCTCTTAGTATTAATAGAGGTGGAAAGATTTACCCTTGGACGCAGTTACCCATAAAAATTCATTCTCCCAATTTCTCGGCATTCTAGAATTCCCACATAACCTTAAAATCCTCATCCAGATACCAGCAGTGAAATGGCAACCGAAGAACAAGTGGTCTCTATCTTCACCACTAATCCGGCAAAAAACACAGGTACTAGAGTTTGTAAGGCCCCACTTGAGAAGCTTATCTAGAGTAACCAATCTGTCCTGGATGGCCATCCACACAATAAAAGCATGTCTCCTAATAGCTTGGGGGAACCAGATCGTAGAGTGCCAGTTTACAACTAGGCTTTTTCGGTCCTAATATATGGTGCCCTTGGCCCGAGGCTAACGAGAGAACCCACGAGGCAGGCGTCAGGAGACACTATCCTCTCCACCAGAGACGCCAGCGTGTGTCAACACGGCTATCCTTGATAGCGATAGATTACATAACGGGTTCGCGATAGGCCGGTTCCATCTACCTTCATCGTAACCTCCCGCCCATGGCGTTACTATGAATAAGCGCGAAATCGTATATGATCCTTTCACCATAATAGGAAGGAGAGGACCAGCAGTTCCAGCAATCATGCCACAAAAGGTCAAACACCATTGCACACCTTGTTTAAGAAGTCGATCCTATCCTTAATTGGATAATTTTACGCCAACTCCGGGAGGCGACTTGTCGGGACTTTGCACTGTGTCTTAAGTACCATCTCAAGACCGGGCCACCCAGCGAAAGAGTCCTTTCTATAAAACAAATTCCAAATGTGTTTCATAATATTTGCATCGTTCGGCGGATCTTTAATGCCTTGAAGTAGACGGAAACCACCCTCCTCCTTTGGGGAGACAAGCGGACCTGTGACCTTTGCACTACGGTTATTTCCCATTTCTGGGACCACAAAAAACTGCTGAATAATTGTTCAATCTTAGCGATAGTGAACTTGGGGAATAAATAATGAAAATCGCCGGTATGCGATATGCGGCGAGTGCAATCAGGCGCAATCTCCACATAAAATGTGATCTGCGGGGTCACGATTGGTCGGCCATAATTTTATCAAGGGTGGTGGCGTCCTGTGAAGTCTAGTAGAAATCAATGGGACATAGAGATATTTCATGAGGAAACCTTCCCAATGAAGCCGTAATGTTCGATGAAATCATTCTTAACATCATCATTAGCGGCAGGAACATGGCACTCTTGAGCGTTCACTTGAAGCCACGAGAAAAGGATTTTCAAAGCGCTAGCTGCCGTCCATGATAGATTGGATGCGGGCGTAATCCTGCAGAAATAAAAATAAAAATATCATCTGAAGCGCATAAGTGAGTTAGGTTAATTTCCTTACATTTGGGATGAGCGAAAACCTCATATAGGCTGCCGGTGAAAAGGATGCGGGCTTCCATAATGAGGATGAGCAATAAGGGGATAGGGGGTCCCCTTGCCAGCCCCCGATTGCTATGTAACCGCCCGACTCATTCACGGCCATAGAGAAAAGATGGGAAGTGCGCTAATACATCTATAAGGTGAGGTTGGAATTGCCCACGACGGGACTTCAAATATCACGGCTCTGATATGTTGGTGGCATGACAGGCCTTCTTGGCGTCAACTTTAAGTGCACACCTAGGGGACCATTGTCTGGTGATAGTTGATCATATAATCTCTTGGGTGATAAGGATATTGTCTGCCTGTCTCTGACCTTGTACAAAAGCAAGGCGAGAATGAGAAATAATCTCGGGTAAGCCTTTGTTTTAACCTCGCAACAATGATCTTCGAGATGCACTTATAGATAGTATTGCAACAGGAAATAGGCCTATAATCATGCATGGAAACAGGGTTAGGGACCTTTGGAACCAATGCTAAAATTGTGCAATTTATCTCTCTAAGCATACATCCAGATTTTAAAAAAGAAACCACAGCTTCACAAACATCCCTCCCAATAATACTCCCACGGCGCCTTGAAAATAGGCGAGAGAAAAACCATCGGGGCCCGGGGCTTTGGAGTCAGCAATAGAGAACATGGACTTCTTGATCTCCTCAAGGGTTATCTCACTATTTAAAATGTCCAGATGTTGCGGGGACCACAAGAGACCCTCTAGGTTATCTAAATATCCAGCATGGTCATTTGAGGGATCTCCAACACATAGCACATTCTGGAAGTGGGCTACAGCGTCCTGTTTGATGGCCTCCGGATCATCCGATCTGCACCCATTAGCCAAAGTAATAACTTTTATCGAATTCCTAGCATTCCTAGCTTTGACAGCTTTATGGAAGAAACTGGTGTTCTGGTCTCCAAGTTTAAGCCAGCGAACTGGACTACGTTTGGGGGAACCCCTCCCTCGGCCACAGGCTAGATCATGGTAAGTCTTTAAACAATTCTTCTCATTTACCACCAGGAGGAATTCGGACGGATTGTTTAGCAAGCGAGATTGGAGGCTTGGTTGAGAAGACTCTTTGGCATCCACTACCGAATCACGCGGAGTTTGCAAAGTGTAGAGTTGAAGAAAGACTTAGGGCGGCCTTCACTCTCTTCGGTTTGCGCATCAGCGTAACCTATACATGGGTGTACCATACACTTCATTTTGCCAAGCTTCCTTTACTAATTCAAGAAGCGGGGTGGTCGACCAAATTAAAAAATTTGAAGGGGTAGCGTTTCCTATGCCCCAGGTCTAGCTTAACATTTAAGTTGGTAACCAGAGGGCTATGACCCGATAAACCAGGATGGAGGACTTCCGTCATCGCATTGGGAAACATATCCATATAGCATTCATTTTGGAGGCAGCGGTCTAGCTTCCTAGCTATAAAATTATTCCTCTCGACCCGGTTCATCCACGTAAAAATGGGCCCCAAGAAAGGAACATCCGCCAGTTCAAGATTGAACAAACACTCGTGAAAATCATTCATGGTCGTGTCATTCATCATGTTTACCTCCCGACTTCGTAGAGCAAACACGGTAGTGTTGAAATCTGAAGAAGGTGTTATCAACCAGTTTTGGCCACCAAGAGTTCACACACCACAGAAGGTGGCTCCACAATATTCTTTATCCGATGTAATTATTCGAGGCATAAGCGGCGAGCACCAAAGAATAGTTACCGGAGGCGGTAGCGTGACAATATGGCCTGGTCCATAGAATGGATAACATCGATGCTAACCTTTTCAGGGTTTCCACATATCCAAATTCGGCCAAGCATAGCATGCTCATAGTTATGGAAGAGCTTCCAGCCCGGAAATAGAGAGTTGAAAATTCTGTCCTTGTTATGAGCTCGCACCCGAGTTTCCAAAACACAAACAAAATCCAAAGCATGGGACTCCACAGTGAGCGCACTTCTTTTTGCTTAAGGGGTTGGATTCGGTCCACCACCCTGTATTCAGCGCGAATTTAACCATTGGGAAGAAAGAAAGACCCCTCACCACTGGTTCTTGCTTAGAAGCTAGGTTCCGTTTTTTCATTTGCTTGATCTTCTTCTTAGACAACGGAACTGGCGTGAAATCCAGCTCATCCACTATTTTAACATGCTTGAATGTGTCAGGTAGGTATCGAGTGCTCGGTGCTAGTGCTAGGATCGGACACGGACATGGCTAAAGACTTTAGCTGTGACCCGTACAATCTTCCTCACGTTGAAATTTAGACATCAAATGTATTTCAGTGTAGCTGGTTGGCCTCGGCGACCAAATTCATTACTTCCTCAGTATAGGAAGCGGTGGAATTTATTTCGCCCCTACAGTCTGTGACAGAACTATCAGGTGCAACATCACGGTTAGCTCCTACTGGCTCCTTGCTAGAAACATCCCCAGATACCTGAGGATCCTTCACGTCAATAGCAGACCGCTACAACCACAGCCCGAGTTTATGGAACTTTACTACTTTGACTCTTAGCATGACAATTTACCAATTTATGTGGCTTGGATTTGCGTAGAACAACATTGTGGAGCCGAGATACTCAATCCTTATTTTATTGTATTTGCCATTACCCGTATCGGTCTGAGACTTGGAAAATCACATTCGACCCCCACCTCTACACATATTCTAGCAAGATAGCTTTGGTAGATTCTCGGTGAGGAATCGAGATGGAGCAGTTACAGCGACAAGCCCAGTAATGACTCGAGGCTTGTATTTGTCAATATTCGGAGGAATATTAGCAGGGCTGACCAAATTGGGATGAGTGGTGAAAAATTTGGATATTTAGCATAATGCTCCATACATTTTTGCCATGCACGTAATATGAAGGTCTCCTGCAAGAGATTCCATGGACCGATTCCATAACCCGATCCAGAACATCCAGGGTCCACTGAACTTTAAGAAGTATAGGCCATTCTCGGTTATTGGATATATCGGGCATCTCCTTCTTGCCCCACGGTTGTCAACGAAAAGGCGCTTTCCTGGAAAGGAGGCGGCTTGTCAAAAATTTGAGGAAAGGATTTGAATCATATTTGGATCAATATAACTCAACTTATGACTCAAAAGCGAGGGCGCTCCGAGGCGGGGGACGAATTGTACACGACTTTCAACCTCAAATTCAAGGGTCTTATGGTGGGGTTTAGTTCTTGTTTGCTTCTTGACATTCGAAGGAGCTGGGTCTTAGGCTTTTCTCCAAATTTGGAATCATCCAGTTCGGAGTTCTTTAGGCTTGACTTAGCCAGCGAACAACGTCATGGGGACAGGAAAATTTGGAGCCCGACACCTCCTTGGACACACACACACACATGCCATCTTCACAAAACCGGTCTTTTACAATTTAAGTTTCCCACCAAACTCACCTTTCATCAAATCTAGGGTTAGGATGAAATCCCAACAAAACCTAACAGAACTTATAACTATAGTCAATAAGTACAACTAGGGCCTCAGATCTGTTTACATACCTTAGTGAACTTTTTCCACACCAAGAAACCAAGCTTTCCTTCTAGCCTTTTCTCCTCCTCTCTCTACTTCTCTCAGAACTCTCTGCGCACTTTCTAAAATTCCAGAATTTTCCACTTCTTAGCAAAGTTGGTCCTAGCATCAAAACCAAGAGGAATTGGTTTGCTTGGCACATGTAAGCTCTTCTCATGCATTTGCCATGTGTCAAAGGCTCTACCTTGCATATATATGAGGGTGTCGCCCTCCTTGATGCCACATAGCTCACAAGGATAATGTGCACTTTAGTCCTCTCCACTAACAAGTTTTCAAGTGGTCCTTCAAGACATACTCAATTACAAATCCTAACAAAAACCACTAAACTTACCTAATTGCATAATTGACCCACATGCCATAAAAAGTAAATCTAACACACTTTAACTTCAATCCTCTAATTAAACCAACCATTAAGATTGCTAATCTTAATCACAATTTAAAACATCATAGGGCATAAGTTGCATTTGCTCCCCAAAAATCCTTACCTGAATATAACAAAACATATATTAATATACCGGTGTTTGCTTATCGAAAATATATATCTGGGGTGTTACACACATATTAAAAAGAGAGGTGTTCCAAGTTGTGCACAAGAATAGATGGTTCTTCCAAGATTATTAAGAAGATCATAAAGAATGCTTACAAGGTTAATTTGCCCGGTGACTGCAATATCTTGCCTACATTCAAGGTTAAGGATTTGAGGCCTTATCATGGTGAAGACTTGAGGACAAGTCTTTTCAACTATAGGGGTTTGATGCAGGAGCTTCTATAAACACACCAAACATTGGG
This sequence comes from Tetrastigma voinierianum, assembly GCA_016808115.1. Classification (NCBI taxonomy): domain Eukaryota; kingdom Viridiplantae; phylum Streptophyta; class Magnoliopsida; order Vitales; family Vitaceae; genus Tetrastigma; species Tetrastigma voinierianum. The sequence goes on from JAEQBH010000214.1 coordinate 50,630, forward strand.
AATTCAGCCCTAATTATTGAAGAATTGGATTGGGGAGGTCAAGGCGCATTGAATACATGTGAAAACTCCTTTTTTGGACCTCATTTGGGCCTTGGAGGCAAAACGTGGTGACTTGGAATGAGAACACAATTGTGGGCGCCATATTGATTTTAGAAAGATTTCTTTGCGGAAGGAAGGATCTTCGGAGAGTTTGTTTATGTTCTGTTGTATTCTTTTAGAAGTTTTGCTCCCATATTTTATTCCCTTTTTTAGGAAGATTTGCTTTATTTATTTTAGAAAGTTTGCTTTTATTTATTTTAGAAAGTTTGTTTTTAGAATTGCTTTATGTAATTTAGAAAGTTTATTTTCTAGTTAAAGTAGAAGTTGCTTTATTTGATTTAGAAAGTATGGGATATATATACCCCATAATGTAGTCTTTTGACAAATCGAGTTCAAGTTTAATAATATTTTCCTTATTTCTCTTTTTAAAGAGCTCTCTCTTGTTCTCTTACTCTTGGGTGGTTCCCTTGGGACGGTTGTGGCTTCTCATACCTAGGTGGATTCCTTGGTGGCGAAGTCTTTGTCGCTTATCAATCCGTCCATAGTTGATTGTGGGCGCCTTCACTATCATCTAACTTGTGTGGATCGTTTCATTAACCCGGTAAGTAACCACTCTTGTGGAAACTCTACTATCCTCACCATCTCATCTTTTCTCTAAACTTTCCATAACCAAATTTTCAATCTCAACCCAAAACTTTCCAAATCTTGTTCCATACTACTAAAACCTTCCTAAATACCCATTTTCCCTTATATACCATAAATTCACCTTTCTTAACTTAGAAAATCTCTAAATTCGTCCATAGCAACCTATTATTTTGGCCCGAAAAACTACCCCGAGCCTTATTATTTTGCGGCTTTTTAAACTTACGGATCATCCATCATGGTCCCAACCTTGCATCACTCCTCTCTTTTTCTCTCTTTGTGTGAAAACAAGAAGAAATGGGCTCTCTTGTGCCACTGAGCCCTTTTGTTGTTCTAACCAAGGGAATGGCCGCGTCGTGCCATGTGTCCACACTTGCTGGTTCCATCTCTAGCTGAAACAATTTGCATCCAATTGATTCAAATTATTCTAAATGAACTTTACTTACATCATTTCCCAAAATCTCGTTTTTGGGTTCATTGGGGCACCCGTCGCCTCGAAAATCGTGAAAATTCGATAATCTCGAAATTAAATGAAAATCGTTTTGGTAACTAGATTTCACGAGAGGAATTCAACGGTGAGGTCTATTTCATCATCCGAGATCTAGAAAATTTTCAAGTTTTCAACCTGTACTATAGCGGGAATTTACTTTTTTTTTTTTTTTTTGGATAATTAAGAATTTATTACCAAAAGGGCAAAGCCCCACAAACAACCAAGAAGAATACAAGAAACCAAGGCCCTGAGAAAAATGGCGGCACCTCCCTTATAAATATAGGAAGGGGCTTGACCGCTCAGCTCAACAATAGCCAAACTGGCAAACCAACCAACACAAACACAACGGGCGAGAGGAGGAACAACCAACCACCCACGGCAGGGCAAGGCAGCGAACGAGAGACAAGCCCACCGGGGGCAGAAGTAGTAACCACCAACCGAACCAGCAAAGGCTCTGAAATTAGAGAAGGCGATCCACGGGCTAGGATAGTTTTTTTTTGGACATTGGGGTTTGTTTCCAGACGAAACGATAAGGGTGCGAGGCCGAGTACAGAAAGGAAAGACGGGCGGGTTTCCACAAGTAGGGAAGGCGGCGGGCGGGAACAGACCAAACCAGCTGAAACGAAGCGGGCCAAACAAAGCGACTGCGCCATAGCCGGAATGAACCTTGCAAACCCCAAATCCCAGCCTGACCCGGCTAAAGGCAGCCAAGGCCCGACAAAGAGGTCGGGGACCCGACCAACAACGCGACCATCAATCGCCAAATGAATCACCAAGGCGAGAATATTAGAGGGAAGGACCATCTCTACTTTATACGTTCAATGGTTATCCACCACCTTACGAGCTTATATTCTCAACCTAGCATCATTACAATGGTAGGGGCCTAGGATGTGGAAGGACCCGTCTCTCACACATTGATCTGTTTACTATTATTTTGACCTTTTCATAAACATTTTTCTTGGGTTTTACAATTTGTTTGTCTTCCCCAATTTGAAATATTAAATATTATTTCAAAATATTCAAAATATATGAAATCTTCGATGAATCCCATATTTCATGTTTAATAGTTATAAATAAAGAAAGATTTAATCTTTGTCATCCTTGAATACGACACTGCCCCTTCTACCACGAGACATTTAAAATAGCAAGCGTTCCTCATTACGTGTAACACACGGTATATTAATATATGTTTTGTTATATTCGGTCAAGGATTTTGGGAGCAAATACAGCTTATGCCTATGATATTTTAAATTGTGATTAAGATTAGCCATCTTAATGGTTGGTTTTTTTTTTTTTTTTTTTTTTGGATAGTTAAGAATTTATTACCAAAAGGGCAATGCTAACAGAACAATACATCGAGCCAAAGGCTACAAGAAAAAGAACGGACACCTCCCTAAAAACCTAGGAAAAGGCATCAGCCCGATCTGGGATCCCACATCTGAGGCGAGAACCCGACCGTACGCGCCGACCAATCCCCACAAGCGGGGCAACAAGCAATCCGACGGCATACCGACCGGTAGATAAACATAAGCCCACAGCAGCAGGGCCGCGGGGAACATCAAGCAACAAACTAGACCCACACTTTCGGGACCAACAAACAACCAACCAAAGAAAGCGAGCCCACACACCGAGGCGAAAGGAGAAAAACCAGCCCACGCCCACACCTGAGGGCAAGGAGAGAAAAACCCCGACCCGCCCAGCAGCCCGAGGCGAGGCAACCAAAGATCATTCTGAGAACAACCCGCGACTATGGCAGGTACCAAACCAATCAAGGAAAACCCAATGACCCGGTGACAATCGGGGGCAGCCAAGTACACCCGGCAAGTATTAACCCACTTTGGCGAACCGCAGTGACGGCAACTTATTTTCCACCACCTTAGTCGAACCATCTTAACGACGCAAAGTGACCTGATCGCTCCTGGGCGATCGAGGAAAAAACCAGTCCATGCTGAACACATAGAGGAGAACAATGATATGCACAGTGAACCTCCGAAACTACGCACCCTTCTTGCGTGAGGCAAACCGACAACGGTGTACAACAAAACGAACATTTATGCGAACCAACTTTTTGTAGATTGCAAAATTCGAATCAGACTTGATCGGACAGTCACACTTCTCGTCAAATCTCGGAGCCATTGTGACCTACGTGAGGATACCGAACCCCCCTCGGACGATAACGGTATTGTATCTCCTACGCCCTTACTATGACCCTTTATTATTCCTTGACAATTGGGCCATGTGATGGCGTTGGGCCGAGCGAAAAGAGCATTGACCGTGTTAGCCCTTGTCTTCACCGACCCATCACCGAAATGTGAAGCTATAAAGCATGCCAGGAATCAACAGCGGCCGGATTGGTGGGAAATCCTTATCATAAGAGACTGGTGAAACCTTGTCACTGGGTACGGTATCGAGGGTAGAACATCCTAGGTCGGAGGTGGGTGTGCGTGCGTTCGAGGCCGCTGCCTTTTCCGTCGGCAGCGGCAGATCTGGAACTTGCACTTGAACCGATCGGTAGGGACTAACCCATTTCTACGACTAAGGTGTGAAACACTCGGACGAAACCCATTCTCATCCCGCCTGGTTTTTACCCATACACGAAACGGTCCTTTTTTGCGGGTTCCCGATCCGGCGACAACGACAGTCTTAGCTTTTCCGGCGGTAGACGAAATGACCTTGGACCGTCCTTCATTGTTGTCTCTAGCACCGGCGATTGCCGGGATGACCCTATCTGCATCTGCAGTGTCGGCAATGACGAATTTACTCTCATTATCATCTTCGTCGGAACTTGCGTCGACGATCGAAGCCCAAGATGATCCTTTTTTAGGATCTACTCGTTCCGCGACTTCGGATCATCAGATGCGTGCTCCGATCGACAATTCAGGATAATCCCACCGAAGCGGCGTTTATCAACAACCTGCGCCATTAATGGTGCCATCTGCGGAGATTTGAAAATCATAGAAGCTGGCACGCATCGTCCAGCCAATGCATCGTCGGCCCCGTGCATCCGCCGATTCTTGCCGAAGCGAACCGGCAACACCATTCTCCGTCGTCCGGGGGCCCAGCGAGGAAGCATGATCCTGTGGAGCGAATACTTTTTGTTACCACGACTTCGGCGTTAATGCCGATGTTTGACGCCGCGGCGTCCGCGAAGCGAATACCCGGTACATTGATGGCGGCTAGCGTTCTGCGAGGACCTGCAAATGTGAGCATCGATGCTGGATCCATAATGGGTAGCACGGGGATTGGAAGGCACGCACCATCGCGGCCGATCCAACATGGGTATCCCTTTTACATTGAGCATGGTAGGGGGAAACCTTTTTGGGGAGGTGACCACCGGTGGCGACCATCATGACACCGACCTGCGAGAAGGATATCATCACGAGATATCGAACGCGCGCTGGGAAACCCGGCGTCATTCAACTGAACCATGTTGGCGGTGATCACTCACGGTGAAGGCGATAGCGGGATGCCTAGAGCATCCGCCCATGCTATTTTCGGTTTCCCCGCCCAATGGTTGGCGAGTGGGGATTAGCGGTGTGTTAGATTGCATTTTTATGTATGTGGGTCAATTATGCAATTAGGTAAGTTTGATGGTTTTGTTGGGGGTTTGAAATTAAGTATGTCTTGAATGACCACTTTGAAAAACATTTAGTGGAGGGACTAAAGTGCAATATCCTTGTGAGCTATGTGTGCATCATGAGGGCATGACACCTCATATATATGCGAATAGGAGCTCTTGACACATGGCAGTGCATGAGAAGAGCTTGCCATGTGCCAAAACCAATTCCTCTTGGTTTGGATGCTAGACCAACTTCTTATTTAGGAAGTGGAAAATTACGGGATTTTTTTTTTTTTGGATGAGTGGAGATTTATTTCCAAAGGAGGCGAAGCCCCACAAACCGGCTGAGCCCAAGGCCCAGGTAGAAGAAAATCGGACGAAACACCTCCCCCTAGGTGCCAGGAAGGGCATCGGCCAAGAAACAACCAGCAACAACCCGGGATAAGTCAGCAAAGCATGCACCCACATCCGAGGCGAGAGAAAACACACCCAGTACCCGATGACTGGGCAAAGGCAACAGGCCAATATGAGACCGGCTAACCCGGCTAAAGTACCATCAAATTACCCAGTAGATCCTCCATGGCAAAAAAATATTAAGAGGAGGACATCTCTCACACATTGGAAACTGCATTCACGGGATTATCCACAACCTTACGAAAACTAGATATTCTTAGTCTAACATCATTACATATGAGATGAAAAAGAAATGGCGTCGCGGGAGAAAAGATGTTTATGAATTCTACTATTAGTTGTCTCCTGAGTGATAAATAGTAGCACCCCCATAATCCTCTTAGTAATAGACGAGAAGGACTTCCCCTTAGTAGCAATTACCCACAAGAATTCATTCTCCCAATTCCTCGGCATTCTGGAGTTCCCACATAACCTTAAAATCCTCAACAAGTGATTCCTGTCTTCAACATTAGCCCGGCAAAATACACAGGATATAGAGTTGGTCATACCCCATTTGAGAAGTTTGTCTTGCGTAACCAACCTGTCCTGGATGGTCATCCAAACAATAAATGCATGTCTCCTGATAGCTTGGGGAAACCATATCGTATAATGCCAATTGACCCGCACACCCAGGCATTTTTCGGTCCTAAAATGGTTCCATCTTGAGGTTAGCGGTATATTCCCCGAGACAGGGATCTAGTGACCCACGAAATGTATCCTCTCTAGAGACATCAAGATGATAATTGACACCGAAGCTATTCTTGATATAATAAGGTCAGAATTTGGGCCGCCAATAGGCCAATTCCACTACCATCTGTAACCTCCTCTACATGACGTTGATATGAATAATGAATCATATGATTTCGATCTCCATAATGCAAGGGAGGAGAGGACCAATAATAGGGTTCCAGAAATCATGCCAAATGTCCTAGTACCGTTACACACCCACATTAGCTATGAAGGGCGATCCTGTCTCTCAATTTGAGTAATTCTGCGTAACTCACGGATCGAAGGGTTTTAGCACACAGACTCCGCGTCTCAAATCATCCTCCGCACCGACCACCCGTAATGAGTCCTTCCTATAAAATAGATTCAAATGTGTTTCATAACATTAGCATCATTGATCTTTTTGATGCGGCGTGAGCCAATCCTCCCTCCTCCTTGAGGAAGACACCACGGACTCCCATGCGATCTTGCTCGATGAGAATTTCCCGGTTTTCAGGACCAAGGAAAGCTAATGAAGGTTTGCTCAATCTTAGAGATAGTGTATTTAGGGATAATGAACAAAGCGCACCAATACATACGGATGCTATATAACTTTGAAACAATCAGCGCAACCTACGCATAAGATGCGCCACCACGCTTGTCCGAGGGTGAATTCGGCCATAATTTTTATCCCGGGAGCGACCACAATTGCAGTGGGATAGCCTTGTTGTTGAAATCGGTGGGACTCGAGGTATTTCATGGGAAAACTCCCCCAAAGCGAAACACAATGGTGTTCAATATATCGGGTCTTGTCATCGGCATTTACCGTGATGAAAATGGCATATACGTTTCGTAACTTGCGACCTTGAGAGAATTCGCAAACTGTTAGCTAGTCCATGATAACTTGGACCTTTGGATTTCGTCCCACCGGCAAGCAGAGAAAAATATCATACAAAGTTTAGGTGTTAAGTTGATTTCCTTACATTTCGGATTGGCCCATTACTCACGCGCCTATGACCAACGATGGGATCTGGAAAAGGCCTCCATAGCAATGATGAATAATAAAAGGGGCGATAAGGGGTCCCCTTTGCGTAACCCACCCCTTGCTGGCAAAAACCCGATAGCTCACCATTTATAGATCTACAGAGAAGGATGGGGTGAAGTGATCATGCCTTAATACATTTCATAAACGCTAGGGGTTCAATACAGGGATACCCGGGCTTGACTCAGTAATTGTGTCATATGCCTTCCAATGTCAACTTTTTTAGAGCACGGGAGGACCATTGTGCGATGATAGAAATTCTAGAATTTTTAGGTAGTGAGAGAGAGTTCTAGAGAAGCTAGAGAGAAGGAGGAGAAAGGCTTGAAGGAAAGCTTGGTTTGGTGGAAAAAGTTCACTAAGGTAGCAAACATGATCTTTGAGGCCTTAGTTGTATTTCTATTGGACTTTGGTTAAATTCTGGGGTTTTGTTGGGTTTCATCCCTAATACTAAATTATGCCGGTTTGTGAAGATGGCATGTGTGTGTGTGTGTGTCCGAGGGAGGTCTTTATCCCGGCTCCCACTTGACCCCATAACAGCGTTTTTATCCTCATAAGTTGACTAAAAGAAGAACTCGAACTGGATGATTCCGGTTGGAGAAAGCGAACCTAGCCCTTGAATGTTTAGAAACGTAAAGAACTAAACCCTACCATAAGGCCCTTGAATTTGAGATTGAAAGTTAGGTGCGAGTTACGTCCTGTTACGGAGCAGTTCACATTTTTAGTCATAAGTTGAGTTATATTGATCCAAATGGAGTGATTCAAAATCCTTCTCAAAGTAAAAGAGTGTAACTTCATGGAGAAAGTATGGCCAAAATTATGGCTCATTTGTTCCCATAATTTCGTCAAAGTAAGGGTGAAGTGAGGACACAGTCTACATCCCTAGGAAAATAATAATAGTCTAGAAGGTCGAGTGTAAAAACCATAACTCTCTCTTGATTTTGAGGGTCAGAATGACCTGATTTAAGAGGGTACGTGGAAACTAAGGAGATAGGGGAACTTGGTTAGAAGACCACAATGTACCAAAAACATGTATGGCTGGTAAAAAAATTATAGTTGAGAAAGAAAAAAAGGAAGGAGGGGTCTTGAAGAGATAGAAATTTGAAGAGATTTACAAGTGTTGTGTGTCTTTGTTGTGTTACCCCTAATAAGAGTGTTAAATGTTGATCTTAGTAAGGAATGTAAAGAGTGCGGAGGATTAAGGTTTATGTTGGAGGTATAAGAATACGTGTGATTCGGTGGTGGCCTAGTAATAGACCAGTGGGTAATTTTATGTAACCGGTGTTTGAGGCTAAAGAAATCTTTATATGACTTGTTAATTACGTGAGATCCTTTAAGATGATGGCAGTGGTTTGGACTTCCTTGGGAGACTTGTGGATTTTTAATCCAAGGAAGGTGGGGATCTTATAACCTTCCTCACAGCATGCTTGTGGTTTTGATGTTGTGAAGTGCAGTATTACCATTCGTGCTTTATTGGCGTGTGATTTTCTAGTGATATATAAATGTATATTTTTATATATGTAAATCTTTGAATGCTTGGTACATGATGTTTTTTAAATATCCATGTGGTTGAATGCTTTGTGAAATTGTTTTAAAGCATGACATGGGTATGAGACTGTGTGAGAGTCCGGATTGATGTAGTGGACACGGGGCGATGACTAGTTCTGGGTTGTAGTCCCGAGAGAAGGTCGCAATCATATACGGGATATTGGGCATATCCACGGGTGGTAAGTCCCGGCAATTTGTGGTTGTTACGGGATGATCGTAGATCCTGGGTGGCCCAAAGTCAGCGATGAGGGGTTGAGATGGTGGTAGTATTACATATTCATGTGTTTCCATCATCCAACCTATTGTTGTAAAATGCTCATGTTTTGAGATATTTTTGAATTATGTATAAATTGAAATGTTTTTATGAGCATGGCTTGTTATGGGATTCCTCTTACGGTTGTCAGCTCACCCCATTATTTCCTCTACCTTGGATCTCATGCGGGTGCGAGACCCACGGCTGGCGTGACATGAAAGTTGGACCTGCAGGGTTTTTGAGGATGGGAAGTTTGTATGCCAACCTTAGCTTGTTGGTGGTTGAGCACTTTGTTTGATGGATATTGATTGTTATGTGGATGACCATGCTTTGTATATTTGGGCCGGTTAGTATCTTTTGTGAATCATTGTATATATTTTTTTTTTGGATAATTAAGAATTTATTACCAAAGGGCAACGCCCATTGAAAATAAAGCCCAATGAGGCTAGGGCCGAGAACGGAGGGCAAGAAAAGAAGCGGGGCCGACACCTCCCACATAAAAATATAGGAACATTACATGACAATGAACAACACAAAGCCACCAACAAAAACCAAACCCGCTGTCCAGAGGCTGAAAAGAGACAAGCAAACCTGGCAGAGCAAGGCAACAAAGGCCCCAGCAATCACGGATCAAGCAACCAACCTACCATGAGATAAAAAATATTAATGAGGAAGGACCATCTCACACATTGATCTGTTTTGCGGGACTATCAACAACCTTGAATACGGAAATCACGAGTCTAACATCTCTCACGCTCATCACAAATGAGGCGAAAAATAGTGTCGTGAAATTGGAGCATAGTTGTTCTCTTGAGATTCTTCTATTCCGGCCCATAGTGGTATATAGTAGCACCCCACGCAATCTTCCTTGTAATAGAGTTGAAGGACTTTCCCTTGTTGGCAATTACCCATAAAATTCGTTCTCCCAATTCCTCGGAGTTCTAGAGACCCCACACAACCATAGAATCCTACGCAAATACCGGTGTGTCTTGGCGAAGAATAGATGGTTCCTATCTTCTTATTAGCACGACAAAATACACAAGATATAGAGCGGGTGAGACCACTTGAGGAAGCTTCTCACGGGTAACCAATCGTTACGTACGTGACCCGACAGGACAATGAAAGCGTAATGCCTCACGGCGGTGATGGCTTGGGAATCCTTGATAAAAACGGCGTTTTTCTAATCAAAAGCTTTCTACTCTACGCCAGTGTAATCAACAATAAGTGTTATCGTACCAACCTGTACCTAACCATGTAAATATGACTCCTCTTTAAGCCCAATGGGCCTTCATGATTGTTTAACGTGTCTGCAAGGTTAAGGGAAGTCCATACTTATATAATGTCAAGTATGTTTCCTTTTTTGATGTGTGACGTTCGAAACATCCTCCCATATAGACCACGAGGGATTTGTGTTTCATAGGAGCCAAAAGAGCAAACTTCCACGTGCCAAAGGTCGAGTTGACTCTAATGCTATTTGTAGTGGTTATACACCTAATCATTTAGATATTCGCTCTCTGAGTCAGGGCCCTTACAGCTTTAAAATACGTATGCTTAGTTAAGAGGAACTCATGCTTATATATAGTATCATGAACTTCTCCTATATGGTATAGGACGTTCGTTACAAATGAGACCACAAATGTGAGAAGTAGACATACAACGTCTTAATTTCTCGTGTCTCATGGAATTGCCCCCCGGAATCAAACTCTCACAGTGGGGTCAAGGATTGACTCTGATACTATCTGTAACGACCTCACCAACTATATAAATATATTGTTAACTCTAAGTTCAAGGGGTCTTCATGACTATAAAACACGTCTGTTTGGTTAAGAGGAGCTCATGCATCTCATAGTTCAATGATTAGTTTTAGTTTCCTTTGTGAAAGAAAATTTGTGTGTTCATGCTATCGAGATACTTGAAACTTTGGCTTAAAATTTTACTACGTTTTTCAATTTTACTTTTTCTTTTAGGCACAGCAGAAATTGACTTTTTTTTTTTTTAACTAGAATGGCCGGGTTTGGTTTTTAAAAGATTATATAACAAACGGCCTCTTTCAAGTGGTTCAAGCGGAGCTTGTTAAGCCCGAAGGATGCGGGGTCAAGAGGAATAGTATTATCCTCTCTAGAGGCATCGATATGGTAATTAGCACAAGCGTTCTTGATAACAATAAGGTCCACGAATTAGCGATAGGCGTTCCACCCGCTCATCCCGATAACCGACTACTCGAGCGTTTTTATGAATTGCAGAGTCATACAAGATTCGCTCACCATAATAGGGAAGGAGAGGACCAACCGGGCTCCAGAAATCATGCCATAAGAAGGTCGCCGCACCGTCACCCACCTTGTGCTTTATGAGGGAATTTGATCTCTCTCTAAGTTGAAGGATTTTCATGACTCCGGGAAACGACTTCGTAGGGACCTTTGCATTCACGAGACTCCTGCGAAACAGCACACGCCACCCATAAGGGAGTCCTTCTTGTGGCAGTTCGGATATGCTTCATAACATTTGAATCATTCGAGGTCTTTACAACACGTCACGAGGCCTAAACCGCCCTCCTCCTTTGGAAGACCTGGCCGACTCCCCAATTGATCTTAGCACGACGAGCGCTCCGAATTTCGGACCATAGAAGGCGCTTAATGAATGCTCAATCTTAGATATAGTATACTTGGGGATAATAAACAGGCTTTTTGGGCTGGTGTATCTTGTATAAGACCGAAGCAATCATTTGTAATTCTTAGGCATAAGATAGAGTTGCTGGTCAAGGCGAATTTTGGCCGTAATTCTTTGAATAAGAGGCATACAATGCAGTGAGTGAGAGCCTTGTAGAAATCGGGAGGACTCCCAAATATCTCATAGGAAGCACGCTTGGCCCGTACCACATTGGCGTTCAACAAATCATACAGAACTTCATCAGAAACTCCGGCTAGGAAAATGGCACTTTTCTGTTTGTTCACTTGAAAAACCCAGAAGCTGCCATGAAACACAGCAATTAGATCCATGAAGACACGGTCTCAAGATGTCCCACCCGGAAAATAAAAACATATCTGCAAAGCATAAGTGAGGTGGTTGATTTCCTTGCATGTCGGGGTGAGCGAAACCCCCTTGCCTATTGGTTGCCCACGGCTAAGGATGCGGAAAGGCCTCCATTGCGAGGATGAATAAAAAAGATGATAATGGGTCCCCCTGCCTTAACCCACGCTTGCTAGCAAAAAACCCCGCAAGCTCACCATTTACCGAAATAGAGAAGGACGGGGTAGTGATGCATGCCATAATACATTTCAATAGGTGAGTAGGGGTACCCATACAGGAGAGAATACTCAAGATACAGGTCGACTAACGTGCGTATGCAGCCCTCATGATGTCAGCCTTCAGCGCCTTTGGGAGGACCAATATCGATGGTAGTTTAACATAAGGTCTTGGGTGATAAGGACATTGTCGGCAGGCCTTATCCTTGAGGCTGCGAGGGGCTAATAATATCGGGATTACCTTTGTTTAACTCTGCCCGACAATGATCTTCGAGATACACTTATAGATGGTGTTGCAACAAAAATAGGCCTATAATCGTGCATAGAACCCGGGATTGGTGCCAGGCACAAAGCTATAAGCGTACAATTAATCGCGAAGCATACTTCTAGATTCAAAGGAACTCCACATTTGCCTGACATCACTTCCGATAATGCCCGAAACCGCCTTGAAAAAAGCATTGAGAAAAAACCAAGTGTAAAGTGTATAGTTTTGGAGTACATTATTAGCTAGCCGAGGATCATTGTATGTTTGGCTTGTGTAGCCACTAGTTTTGGAACTTTATTGTAAAAATGTTATTTTGATCAAGTGTAAGTGTATAGTTTTGGGTACATTGAGGAATTAACTGTCTTAGATATGTGTGTATGTTTGGAGACACAGGTAGTGTTTATTTACGTTTCCGGGTGATTACTCAAGTGGGTTTAGACTCAAGTTGTGAAAAAAAATCGAATTGGTAAATAGTAATCACGGTGGAATTTGGGGTGTGACACGTGCCCATCTTGTTCATGTGTTTAATTGAAAATATCAAATTATGTGAAATCTTTGATGGATCCACATTTTTTTTCATGTTTAGTAATTGAAAAATAATAGAAATTTTGAATCTTTTGCATCCCTAGATACATCAAGGGACAACTCAGCATAAAATATCTAAAAATAGTTAATGTTCGCTCATTTTGTCTTATTTGTGTCTTCTAATTAAAGCATCCAAAATATATGAAATCTTCTATAAATCCTCATTGTTTTTATGTCTAGTAATTAAAAAAAAAAAAAAGATTAAATCTTTGGAAGCCTTGGATACAACAAGCGATCCTTCAGCATAAAGCATCTAAAAAGAGCAAAAGTTTACTCATTTTTTTCTCATTTGTGTGTCTTCTAATTGAAATATAAGAATATGAAATCTCTAAATCAATCCACCATTGGTTATCAAAAAAAAAAATCAATCCATTGTTTAAGAATCTTTTAATTGAAAAATAAAATATTTTTTGAAACTTTGGCATCCACTGGATACAACAAGGCACCCTTGAACATGAAGTATCTAAAGGAGCAAACATTCACTCATTATATGCTTATTTGTTTGTTTTTCGAATTGAAAATTCAAAATATGTAATCTTCAATCAATCCATTGTACATGTCTCATAATTGAAAAATAAATGAAAAAAGATTGAATCTTTAGTATGTATCTACTTATATATAACAAGGGTCCTTCCACATAAACGATCCAAAAAACGTTCACTCATTCATTCTTGTTTGTGTGTCTTCTAATTGAAACATCCACAATATATGAAATCTTTGATGAATCCAGTTTTTATTATATCTAGTAATTGTAAAAATAAAAGAAAGTTTGACTCTTTTGCATCCCTAGATACAAAATAGACCCTTTTGCATAAAATGTCTAAAAATAGCAAATGTTCGCTCATACTATCTTCTTTGTGTGTCTTCTAATTGAAACATCCAAAATATTTCCTATTATTTTTTAATACCCAGTGGTTATAAAATAAAAAGAAATATTGAATCATGGGCATCCTTGGATACAACAAGGGACACTTTCGTATGAAACATCTAAGAAGAAGCGAAATGTTAAGATTCATTTGTGTGTCTTGTTTGTGTGTCTTCTAGTGACATTCAAATTATATAAAATCTTCAATGAATCTACATTATTTTTGTGTCTAGTATTTAAAAAAATAAAAGAGATTGAGATCTTTGGCATCCTTGGATACAACAAAGGGACATTTCTTTTTTTTTTCTTTTGGATAATTAAGCATTTATTTCCAAAGGGCCAAGCCACAAACCAAAGAATACAGGCAAGGCCCGATAAAAAGAAAACAAGGGACCTTTCCGCATGAAACATCTAAAAAAGAGCAAACGTTCGCTCATTTTGTCTTTTTTGTGTCTTCCTAGTTAAAATATAAAAATATATGAAATCTTCGATCAATCCACATTGTTATTATGTCTAGAAGCGATGAGTAAAAAGAAAGATTAGATTTTTGGCATTCTTGAATACCTTGAGGAGCCTTCCTCGGGAAACATCTAAAGATGCAAGCGTTTTGCTCATTCGGTTTAGTTTGAGTCTTCCCTAGTTGAAACATCCAAAATATATGAAATCTTAGATGAATTCGTAGTTTTTATGCACTAGTAATTGAAAAATAAAATAAAGATTGAATCTTTTGCATTCCCGCATATACGGCAAGGCACACTTTGCATGAGCATCTAAAAAGCACGTTCACTTTGTTACGTCTTGTTTATGTGTTTCTAGTGAACAATCAAATTATATGAAATCTTCAATCGATCCACGTTGATTTTATGTCTAGTAATTGAAAAATGAAAGAAAGTTTGAATTTTTGCATCCCTAGACACATCAAGGGACCCTTCCGCATAAAACATCTAAAAATATCAAATGTTCGATCATTCTTTCTTTTTTATGTGTCTTCTGATTGAAACATCCAAAATATACGAAATCTTTGATGAATCAACATTGTTTCTATGTGTGATGCCCCAAAACCCGGGGGTCCGTTGACAACCCATCAACCAGAATACTCGTGAATGTCGGGTAACCCGACACTACTCACGCAATCGAGGCGGGGAAGTCTCCCTTGTGCGGGAGCGCTGCAAGAACATTTGTCCCAATCATTATCATAAGACATAACATGAGTAAAAACGACCACTTGGGCCCATACACGATACTCATCAATATACACCAACTATATACAATAGTTTCAAGAGTTAATAAATTACTCTTATACAACATATATTAAAAGTTTAAAACATTCTAATACATGCATACATAATAATACCAAAGCCACAACCCGGCTTTCTTCTAAAGCGGCCTCTATGATGAGCCGTCTCCTCGTGCGCTCCCTGTACCTGAAATAATATAATTCCCTCGACAAGGTGAGCTAATGCCCAGTAGTGGAATCACCCTAAATGAGTTACTCCCCACCTAAGTGTGTATGCAATGATCCTATGTAAACACACATTCAAGCGATTACGTGATCCTACTTAAATGTCTAAATGACCAACCCAGTAATCACCGAGGTCCTCCTGCCGACTCCCACACTTGCCTAAGCCATGTATGAGAAACATTATTTTCAAAACAAAGGTATTTGTTTTAACTGTGGACAACCCTCCGATATAAGTAGTGGACCGACTCCGATTATCTATTTAGTGGACAACCCTCCGATGTATATCAATTGGGCCGACTCCGACGATTGATATCTTATATGGACCACCACTGATGTTAGCAATGGACACCTCAATAATTATTATTATTAGTTAACCCTCAGAAACAATTCTCAATAAACCACCTCATACACTCCTATTTTTCTAAGGTGCTTGGCGCATATGGAATGCATGATGCTAATTTATTACAATTTATATAACACATGCAAATATATATAACATGATATACAATTACATAATTTAATCCACACAAACATGTTATGTAATTTCACAATCCATTACACACCAAAATTAGCTCATGTAGGAAAATTAACAACCACGAGCAATTCGATTTGAATTACTAAACCAAACACATTTTTCTCACAAAATTTATTTTGTGAACACTATTCACATGAACAGTAAAACCCTCGGTTTACTGTTCACGGCAATCACCAAACATCGGTTCCACTTCGTGAACCCGAATTCATAGCCATTTCCGGCCTCATACACATCACAATACAATTTATTTCATAAATTATATGCTGCTTAAACAGTCACCAGACCCAGTCTAGGCCCTTGTTGGGTTCCACAATTTCTGCGCTCAGGTCCCAAGTTTTGGGACCGGGTCAAGCCCGAGGGCCTCGAGCAAACATCCACAAAACACTTAAACAAAGTGTAACTTCAAGTAGGATGAAACCCCCTACCTCACGGGTTTGTGAAACTCCCAGCAAAACCGAGCCGCAGGCCTCGCTGCGTGGGCGACTTTCGGCTAACTGCCAGAAGCAGAGATTCCGACGGTCGGTCATGTAATCTTAGAGAGAAGTCACACTCTCTCTCACTAGGTTTCAAAAACTAAGCTCACTGCATCTCCCCCTTTTTCCTTCACGTTTTTGGCTTCCTTTTTGAATGTAAGAGCGGCGATATTCTCTCTATTTCGTCGCTATCATTCTTTTAATACCAATCATGTCCCCTAAACTGGATTTTCGACATTTGGCACAATCTCGGGCATCTGTTTTGATCATTTCCCTCGGCGCATATGTCACATGAGTACATGTTATAGGTGACTTCCCGTCACATCCGCATGGCGTTCACGGCGCAACTCAATGCCTTGAAAAGCGTTACGGAAATTAGGTAAATACCGGATTGACGAGTCGATCTGTTGCTTCGTTTAGCGAGAGCGATTCCAATGGTGAAATCCGGTTTACCTTTACATCCAGATCTACGAAGAAATTTTGGGTTTTGACCCAGGAAATTACGATTTTGCCATTTTCGAAGTGGAGTTTCTCGGTCTTACACTATGTCTAATATTTATAAAATAAAATAAAGACTAAATCTTTGGCATCCTTGGTTACAACAAGGGACCCTTTTTCATAAAACGTTTAAGAAAGAGAAAATGTTCGCTCGTTTTGTCTTGTTTCTTTTCCTTCTAATTGAAACATCCAAAATATATGAAATCTTTGATGAATCCACATTGTTTTTATGTCTAGTAGGTATAAAATAAAAGAAATATTGAATATTTCACATCCTTGGATACAACAAGGGACCCTTCCGCATGAAACATCTTAGAAAGAGCAAAGCGGTTTGCTCTCATTTTTTCTTGTGTGTTTCTTCACAGATGAAATATCAAAATATAATATCTTTGATCAATCCACGCCAGTTGCGATGTAGTAATTAATAAATAAAATAAAATTTGAATTTTCCATCCTTGGATACAATGAAACTTTCCATTAAATAACTCTAAAGAAAGCAAACATTCACTCATTATTGTTTTGTTTGTGGCTTACGATTGAGTATATAGAAATCTTTGACAAATCCACATTGTTTTTTATGTTTAATAATAGTTATAAAATAAAAGAAAAGATTTGAATCTTTGGCATCCTTGGATACAACCACGACACCCATTGGCAAATATCAAAAAGAGCAAAGCGTTCCTCTATTCTATCTTGTTTGTGTTTTCTAATCATCCCGAATTATGATCTTGATTTTTATGTTTAGTAATTGAAAAATAAAGAAATTTTTAATTTTTGCATCCTTAGGTAATCTGCAAGGATCATACATAGAGAAGTATCTATAAAGAGCAACGTCCATTGTAAAATCTTGGGTAGAATTTGAATTTTTCAAAAATGGCAAAATAGAAATCAGTTATGATTGCAAGTTGCAAACTCAGAATTCTGTCTAGGATGACAAAACAAACCTCATGTTGGATTTGTCTCCGCGAAATCTAGTTACCAGATGAATTTGGGTTGAATTCGAGAACAATTAGTTTTGACTATTTTTCGGTACGTGGGCAGAGCGATTGACGAAGCGGAGTTAAGGAAAAATCTAAAGGAGTGGAAAATCAAAGTAAGTAAAGTTCATTAAAATAATTTGAACAGGCGAGATCAAAATCAAATCGTTTGGGGTAAAAACAAACCCGGGACGGTCGCGGACACGGAGGGCTTGACATGAGAGCTACTCACTTAAACTTAAGTGAGGCTTGGGACTAAAGGAAGGATCCCATTTCCTTTTCCGAGTTTCATGTGA